>JAPDOI010001593.1:0-160951 GCA_029168955.1 Aplectana chamaeleonis | reverse complement strand
AGAGTGTGCAGACGCCGTAGAAAGTGTGTGGGACCCGAAGGTAGAGTGCGCAGGACGCCGTAGAAAATTTGCGGGACCCAAATGGGAAGTGCGCAGGACGCCGTAGAAAGTGTGCGGGACCCAAGGTAGAGTGCGCCGGACGCCGTAGAAAGTGTGCGGGACCCGAATGGGAGCTGCGCCAGACGCCGTAGAGGTGTGTGCGGGACCCAAGGTAGAGTGCGCAGGACGCCGTAGAAAGTGTGCGGGGCCCAAGGTAGAGTGTGCCGGACGCCGTAGAAAGTGTGCGGGACCCAAGGTAGAGTGCGCAGGACGCCGTAGAAAGTGTGCGAGACCCAAGGTAGAGTGCGCCGGACGCCGTAGAAAATTTGCACGACCCATATGGGAAAGCTCAGGACGCAGTAGAAAGTGTGCGGAACACAAGGTAGAGTGCGCAGGACGCCGTAGAAAGTGTGTGGGACCCAAGATGGAGTGCGCCAGACGCCGTGAAAATTGTGCGGGACCCAAATGGGAAAGCTCAGGACGCCGTAGAAAGTGTGCGGGACCCAAGGTAGAGTGCGCAGGACGCCGTAGAAAGTGTGCGGGACCCAAGGTTGAGTGCGCAGGACGCCGTAGAAAGTGTGCGGGACCCAAATGTAGAGTGCGCCGGACGCCGTAGAAAGTGTGCGGGACCCAAGGTAGAGTGCGCAGGACGCCGTAGAAAGTGTGCGGGACCCAAGGTAGAGTGCGCCAGACGCCGTAGAAAATTTGCGGGACCCAAATGGGAAAGCTTGGGACGCCGTAGAAAGTGTGCGGGACCCAAGGTAGAGTGCGCAGGACGCCGTAGAAAGTGTGCGGGACCCAAGCTGGTGTGCGCAGGACGCCGTAGAAAGTGTGCGGGACCCAAATGGGAAGGTGCGCCGGACGCCGTAGAAAGTGTGCGGGACCCAAGGTAGAGTGCTCAGTACGCCGTAGAAAGTGTGCGGGACCCAAGGTAGAGTGCGCCGGACGCCGTAGAAAATTTGCGGGACCCAAATGGGAAAGCTCAGGACGCCAGAAAGTGTGCGGGACCCAAGGTAGAGTGCGCAGGACGCCGTAGAAAGTGTGTGCGGGACCCAAGGTAGTGCGCAGGACGCCGTAGAAAGTGTGCGGGACCAAGGTAGAGTGCGCAGGACGCCGTAGAAAGTGTGCGGGACCCAAGGTAGAGTGCGCCGGACGCCGTAGAAAGTGTGCGGGACCCGAAGGTAGAGTGCGCAGGACGCCGTAGAAAGTGTGCGGGACCCAAATGGGAAGTGCGCAGGACGCCGTAGAAAGTGTGCGGGACCCAAGGTAGAGTGCGCAGGACGCCGTAGAAAGTGTGCGGGACCCAAGCTGAGTGCGCAGGACGCCGTAGAAAGTGTGCGGGACCCAAGGTAGAGTGCGCAGGACGCCGTAGAAAGTGCGGGACCCAAATGGGAAAGCTCAGTGGTAAAGCGTGCGGGACCCAAGGAGAGTGCGCCAGATGCCGTAGAAAATTTGCGGGACCCAAATGGGAAAGCTCAGGACGCCGTAGAAAGTGTGCGGGACCCAAGGTAGAGTGCGCAGGACGCCGTAGAAAGTGTGCGGGACCCAAATGGTAGAGTGCGCAGGACGCCGTAGAAAGTGTGCGGGACCCAAGGGAGTGCGCAGGACGCCGTAGAAAGTGTGCGGGACCCAAATGGGAAGTGCGCAGGACGCCGTAGAAAGTGTGCGGGACCCGAGGAAGAGTGCGCCGGACGCCGTAGAAAACGTGCGGGACCCAAGGTAGAGTGCGCCGGACGCCGTAGAAAGTGTGCGGGACCCAAATGGGAGTGCGCAGGACGCCGTAGAAAGTGTGCGGGACCCAAGCTGGAGTGCGCAGGACGCCGTAGAAAGTGTGCGGGACCCAAGGTAGAGTGCGCCGGACGCCGTAGAAAGTGTGCGGGACCCAAGCTAGAGTGCGCAGGACGCCGTAGAAAGTGTGCGGGACCCAAGGTAGAGTGCGCAGGACGCCGTAGAAAGTGTGCGGGACCCAAATGAGTGCGCTCAGGACGCCGTAGAAAGTGTGCGGGACCCAAGGTAGAGTGCGCCGGACGCCGTAGAAAGTGTGCGTGACCCAAGCTAGAGTGCGCAGGACGCCGTAGAAAGTGTGCGGGACCCAAGGTAGAGTGCGCCGGGCGCCGTAGAAAGTGTGCGGTACCCAAATGGGAGAGTGCTCAGGACGCCGTAGAAAGTGTGCGGGACCCAAGGTAGAGTGCGCCGGACGCCGTAGAAAGTGTGCGGGACCCAAATGAGAGTGCGCCGGACGCCGTAGAAAGTGTGCGGGACCCAAGGTAGAGTGCGCAGGACGCCGTAGAAAGTGTGTGGGACCCGAATGTAGGTGCGCCAGACGCCGTAGAAAATTTGCGGGACCCAAATGGGAAAGCTCAGTACGCCGTAGAAAGCGTGCGGGACTCAAGGTAGAGTGCGCAGGACGCCGTAGAAAGTGTGCGGGACCCAAATGGGAGAGTGCGCAGGACGCCGTAGAAAGTGTGCGGGACCCAAGGTAGAGTGCGCCGGACGCCGTAGAAAGTGTGCGGGACCCAAGGTAGAGTGCGCCGGACGCCGTAGAAAGTGTGTGCGGGACCCAAATGTAGAGTGCGCAGGACGCCGTAGAAAGTGTGCGGGACCCAAGGTAGAGTGCGCAGGACGCCGTAGAAAGTGTGCGGGACCCAAATGGGAGTGCGCATGACGCCGTAGAAAGTGTGCGGGACCCAAGCTAGTGTGCGCAGGACGCCGTAGAAAGTGTGCGGGACCCAAGGTAGAGTGCGCCGGACGCCGTAGAAAATTTGCGGGACCCAAATGGGAAAGCTCAGGACGCCGAAGAAAGTGTGCGGGACCCAAGCTAGTGTGCGCAGGACGCCGTAGAAAGTGTGCGGGACCCAAGGGGGAGCTCGCCGGACGCCGTAGAAAGTGTGTGGGACCCGAACTTGAGTGCGCAGGACGCCGTAGAAAGTGTGCGGGACCCAAGGGGGAGCCCGCCGGACGCCGTAGAAAGTGTGTGGGACCCGAATTTGAGTGCGCAGGACGCCGTAGAAAGTGTGCGGGACCCAAGGTAGAGTGCGCCAGATGCCGTAGAAAATTTGCGGGACCCAAATGGGAAAGCTCAGGACGCCGAAGAAAGTGTGCGGGACCCAAGCTAGTGTGCGCAGGACGCCGTAGAAAGTGCGCGGGACCCAAGGGGGAGCCCGCCGGACGCCGTAGAAAGTGTGTGGGACCCGAATTTGAGTGCACAGGACGCCGTAGAAAGTGTGCGGGACCCAAGCTAGTGTGCGCAGGACGCCGTAGAAAGTGTGCGGGACCCAAGGTAGAGTGCGCAGGACGCCGTAGAAAGTGTGTGGGACCCGAATGTAGGTGCGCCAGACGCCGTAGAAAGTGTGCGGGACTCAAGGTAGAGTGCGCCGGGCGCCGTAGAAAGTGTGCGGTACCCAAGGTAGAGTGCGCCGGATGCCGTAGAAAGTGTGTGGGACCCAAATGTAAGTGCGCCAGACGCCGGAGAAAGTGTGCGGGACCCAAGCTAGTGTGCGCAGGACGCCGTAGAAAGTGTGCGGGACCCAAGCTAGTGTGCGCAGGACGCCGTAGAAAGTGTGCGGGACCCAAGCTAGTGTGCGCAGGACGCCGTAGAAAGTGTGCGGGACCCAAGGTAGAGTGCGCCGGACGCCGTAGAAAATTTGCGGGACCCAAATGGGAAAGCTCAGTACGCCGTAGAAAGCGTGCGGGACCCAAGGTAGAGTGCGCCAGATGCCGTAGAAAATTTGCGGGACCCAAATGGGAAAGCTCAGGACGCCGCAGAAGGTGTGCGGGAACCAAAGTAGAGTGCGCAGGACGCCGTAGAAAGTGTGCGGGACCCAAGGTAGAGTGCGCCGGACGCGGTAGAAAGTGTGCGGGACCCGAATTTGAGTGCGCAGGACGCCGTAGAAAAAGTGCGGGACCCAAGGTAGAGTGCGCCGGACGCCGTAGAAAGTGTGCGGGACCCAAATGGTAGAGTGCGCCGGACGCCGTAGAAAGTGTGCGGGACCCAAGGTAGAGTGCGCAGGACGCCGTAGAAAGTGTGCGGGACCCAAGGTAGAGTGCGCCGGACGCCGTAAAAGTGTGCGGGACCCAAGGTAGAGTGCGCCAGACGCCGGAGAAAGTGGGCGGAACCCAAGGTGGAGTGCGCCGGACGCCGTAGAAAATCCGCGGGACACAATTGGAAAAGCTCAGGACGCCGTGGAAAGTGTGCGAGATCCAAGGTAGAGTGCGCGGGACGCCGTAGAAAATTTGCGGGACCCAAATGGGAAAGCTCAGGACGCCGTAGAAAGTGTGCGGGACCCAAGGTAGAGTGCGCCGGACGCCGTAAAAGTGTGTGGGACCAAAGGTAGAGTGCGTCGGACGCCGTAGAAAGTGTGCGGGACCCAAGGTAGAGTGCGCAGGACGCCGTAGAAAGTGTGCGGGACCCAAGGTAGAGTGCGCAGGACGCCGTAGAAAGTGTGCGGGACCCAAGGTAGAGTGCGCAGGACGCCGTAGAAGGTGTGCGGGACACAAGGTAGAGTGCGCAGGACGCCGTAGAAAGTGTGCGGGACCCAAATGGGAAAGCTCAGGACGCCGAAGAAAGTGTGCGGGACCCAAGCTAGTGTGCGCAGGACGCCGTAGAAAGTGTGCGGGACCCAAGGGGGAGCTCGCCGGACGCCGTAGAAAGTGTGTGGGACCCAAATGGGAAAGCTCAGTACGCCGTAGAAAGCGTGCGGGGCCCAAGGGAGAGTGCGCCGGACGCCGTAGAAAGTGTGCGGGACCCAAGGTAGAGTGCGCCGGACGCCGTAGAAAGTGTGCGGGACCCAAATGTAGAGTGCGCTGGACGCCGTAGTAAGTGTGCGGGACCCAAGGTAGAGTGCGCAGGACGCCGTAGAAAGTGTGCGGGACCCAAGGTAGAGTGCGCCGGACGCCGTAAAAAGTGTGCGGGACCCAAGGTAGAGTGCGCAGGACGCCGTAGAAAGTGTGCGGGGCCCAAGGTAGAGTGCGCCGGACGCCGGAGAAAGGGTGCGGGACCCAAATGGGAGTGCGCAGGACGCCGTAGAAAAAGTGCGGGACCCAAGGGAGAGTGCGCCGGACGCCGTAGAAAGTGTGCGGGACCCAAATGGTAGAGTGCGCAGGACGCCGTAGAAAGTGTGCGGGACCCAAATGGTAGAGTGCGCAGGACGCCGTAGAAAGTGTGCGGGACCCAAGGTAGAGTGCGCCGGACGCCGTAGAAAGTGTGCGGGACCCAAATGGTAGAGTGCGCAGGACGCCGTAGAAAGTGTGCGGGACCCAAGGTAGAGCCCGCCGGACGCCGTAGAAAGTGGGCGGGACCCAAGTGGGAAAGCTCAGGACGCCGTAGAAAGTGTGCGGGACCCAAGGTAGAGTGCGCAGGACGCCGTAGAAAGTGTGCGGGACCCAAGGTAGAGTGCGCCGGACGCCGTAGAAAGTGTGCGGGACCCAAGGTAGAGTGCGCAGGACGCCGTAGAAAGTGTGCGGGACACAAGGTAGAGTGCGCAGGACGCCGTATAAAGTGTGCGGGACCCAAGGTAGAGTGCGCAGGACGCCGTAGAAAGTGTGCGGGACCCAAGGTAGAGTGCGCAGGACGCCGTAGAAAGTGTGCGGGACCCAAGGTAGAGTGCGCTGGACGCCGTAGAAAGTGTGCGGGACCCAAGGGAGAGTGCGCCGGTCGCCGCAGAAAGTGTGCGGGACCCAAATGGGAAAGCTCAGGACGCCGTAGAAAGTGTGCGGGACCCAAGCTAGAGTGCGCAGGACGCCGTAGAAAGTGTGCGGGACCCAAGGTAGAGTGCGCCGGACGCCGTAGAAAGTGTGCGGGACCCAAATGGGAAGCTCAGGACGCCGTAGAAAGTGTGCGGGACCCAAGGTAGAGTGCGCAGGACGCCGTAGAAAGTGTGCGGGACCCAAATGGGAAAGTGCGCAGGACGCCGTAGAAAGTGTGCGGGACCCAAGGTAGTGTGCGCAGGACGCCGTAGAAAGTGTGCGGGACCCAAACTGGTAGAGTGCGCAGGACGCCGTAGAAAGTGTGCGGGACCCAAGGTAGAGTGCGCAGGACGCCGTAGAAAGTGTGCGGGATTCAAGGGAGAGTGCGGCGGACGCCGGAGAAAGGGTGCGGGACCCAAGGTAGAGGGCGGAGGACGCCGTAGAAAGTGTGCGGGACCCAAGGTAGAGTGCGCCAGACGCCGTAGAAAGTGTGCGGGACCCAAATGGGAAAGCGCAGGACGCCGTAGAAAGTGTGCGGGACCCAAGCTAGGGTGCGCAGGACGCCGTAGAAAGTGTGCGGGACCCAAGCTAGTGTGCGCAGGACGCCGGAGAAAGTGTGCGGGACCCAAGCTAGTGTGCGCAGGACGCCGTAGAAAGTGTGCGGGAATCAAAGTAGAGTGCGCCGGACGCGGTAGAAAGTGTGCGGGACCCGAATTTGAGTGCGCAGGACGCCATAGAAAGTGTGCGGGACCCAAGATAGAGTGCGCCAGATGCCGTAGAAAATTTGCGGGACCCAAATGGGAAAGCTCAGGACGCCGTAGAAAGTGTGCGGGACCCAAGCTAGAGTGCGCAGGACGCCGTAGAAAGTGTGCAGGACCCAAGGTAGAGTGCGCCGGACGCCGTAGAAAATTTGCGGGACCCAAATGGGAAAGCTCAGTACGCCGTAGAAAGCGTGCGGGACTCAAGGTAGAGTGCGCCAGACGCCGGAGAAAGTGTGCGGGACCCAAGCTAGTGTGCGCAGGACGCCGTAGAAAGTGTGCGGGACCCAAGCTAGTGTGCGCAGGACGCCGTAGAAAGTGTGCGGGACCCAAGGTAGAGTGCGCCGGACGCCGTAGAAAGTGTGCGGGACCCAAGCTAGAGTGCGCAGGACGCCGTAGAAAGTGTGCGGGACCCAAGGTAGAGTGCGCCGGACGCCGTAGAAAATTTGCGGGACCCAAATGGGAAAGCTCAGGACGCCGTAGAAAGTGTGCGGGACCCAAGGTAGAGTGCGCAGGACGCCGTAGAAAGTGTGCGGGACCCAAGGTAGAGTGCGCCGGACGCCGTAGAAAGTGTGCGGTACCCAAGGTAGAGTGCGCCGGACGCCGGAGAAAGTGTGCGGGACCCAAGCTAGTGTGCGCAGGACGCCGTAGAAAGCGTGCGGGACCCAAGGTAGAGTGCGCCAGATGCCGTAGAAAATTTGCGGGACCCAAATGGGAAAGCTCAGAACGCCGAAGAAAGTGTGCGGGTCCCAAGCTAGTGTGCGCAGGACGCCGTGGAAAGTGTGCGGGACCCAAGCTAGTGTGCGCAGGACGCCGTAGAAAGTGTGCGGGACCCAAGCTAGTGTGCGCAGGACGCCGTAGAAAGTGTGCGGGACTCAAGGTAGAGTGCGCCGGGCGCCGTAGAAAGTGTGCGGGACCCAAACGGGAAAGCTCAGGACGCCGTAGAAAGTGAGCGGGACCCAAGGTAGAGTACGCCGGACGACGTAGAAAGTTTGCGGGACCCAAGGTAGAGTGCGCAGGACGCCGTAGAAAGTGTGGGGGACCCAAGTGGAAGTGCGTAGGACGCCGAAGAAAGTGTGCGGGACCCAAGGTAGAGTGCGCCGGACGACGTATAAAGTGTGCGGGACCCAAGATAGAGTGCGCCGGACGCCGTAGAAAGTGTGCGGAACCCAAGCTAGAGTGCGCAGGACGCCGTAGAAAGTGTGCGGGACCCAAGGTAGAGTGCGCAGGACGCCGTAGAAAGTGTGCGGGACCCAAATGGGAAAGTGCAGGACGCCGTAGAAAGTGTGCGGGACCCAAGGTAGAGTGCGCAGGACGCCGTAGAAAGTGTGCGGGACCAAAGGTAGAGTGCGCCAGACGCCGTAGAAAATTTGCGGGACCCAAATGGGAAAGCTCAGGACGCCGTAGAAAGTGTGCGGGACCCAAGGTAGAGTGCGCAGGACGCCGTAGAAAGTGTGCGGGACCCAAGGTAGAGTGCGCCGCACGCCGTAGAAAGTGTGCGGAACCCAAGTGGGAGTGCTTAGGACGCCGTAAAAAGTGTGTGGGACTCAAGGTAGGGTGCTCCGGACGCCGTAGAAAGTGTGCGGAACCCAAGTGGGAGTGCGCAGGACGCCGTAGAAAGTGTGCGGGACCCAAGCTAGTGTGCGCAGGACGCCGTAGAAAGTGTGCGGGACCCAAGGGGGAGCCCGCCGGACGCCGTAGAATGTGTGTGGGACCCGAATTAGAGTGCGCAGGACGCCGTAGAAAGTGTGCGGGACCCAAGCTAGTGTGCGCAGGACGCCGTAGAAAGTGTGCGGGACCCAAGGTAGAGTGCGCCGGACGCCGTAGAAAGTGTGCGGGACCCAAGGTAGAGTGCGCCAGACGCCGTAGAAAATTTGCGGGACCCAAATGGGAAAGCTCAGGACGCCGCAGAAAGTGTGCGGGAACCAATGTAGAGTGCGCAGGACGCCGTAGAAAGTGTGCGGGACCCGAGGTAGAGTGCGCCGGACGCCGTAGAAAGTGTGCGGGACCCAAATGGGAGCTCAGGACGCCGTAGAAAGTGTGCGGGACCCAAGGTAGAGTGCGCCGGACGCCGAAGAAAGCGTGCGGGACCCAAGGTAGAGTGCGCCGGACGCCGTAGAAAGTGTGCGGGTCCCAAGCTAGTGTGCGCAGGACGCCGTGGAAAGTGTGCGGGACCCAAGCTAGTGTGCGCAGGACGCCGTAGAAAGTGTGCGGGACCCAAGCTAGTGTGCGCAGGACGCCGTAGAAAGTGTGCGGGACCCAAGCTAGTGTGCGCAGTACGCCGTATAAAGTGTGCGGGACCCAAGGTAGAGTGCGCCGGACGCCGTAGAAAATTTGCGGGACCCAAATGGAAAAGCTCAGGACGCCGTAGAAAGTGTGCGGGACCCAAGGTAGAGTGCGCCAGGACGCCGTAGAAAGTGTGCGGGACCCAAATGGGAAAGTGCGCCAGGACGCCGTAGAAAGTGTGCGGGACCCAAGCTAGAGTGTGCGCAGGACGCCGTAGAAAGTGTGCGGGACCCAAGGTAGAGTGCGCCGGACGCCGTAGAAAGTGTGCGGGACCCAAGGTAGAGTGCGCAGGACGCCGTAAAGGTGGGCGGGACCCAAGGTAGAGTGCGCCGGACGCCGTAGAAAGTGTGCGGGACCCAAATGGGAAAGCGCCGGACGCCGTAGAAAGTGTGCGGGACCCAAGGTAGAGTGCGCAGGACGCCGTAGAAAGTGTGCGGGACCCAAATGGGAGTGCGCAGGACGCCGTAGAAAGTGTGCGGGACCCAAGCTAGTGTGCGCAGGACGCCGTGGAAAGTGTGCGGGCCCCAAGGTAGAGTGCGCCGGACGCCGTAAAAGTGTGCGGGACCAAAGGTAGAGTGCGCCGGACGCCGTAGAAAATTTGCGGGACCCAAATGGGAAAGCTCAGGACGCCGTAGAAAGTGTGCGGGACCCAAGGTAGAGTGCGCAGGACGCCGTAGAAAGTGTGCGGGACCCAAATGGGAGTGCGCCGGACGCCGTAGAAAGTGTGCGGGACCCAAGGTAGAGTGCGCAGGACGCCGTAGAAAGTGTGCGGGACCCAAGCTGGTGTGCGCCGGACGCCGTAGAAAGTGTGTGGGACCCAAGGTAGAGTGCGCGGGACGACGTAGAAAGTGTGTGGGACCCAAGGTAGAGTGCGCCGAACGCCGTAGAAAGTGTGCGGGACCCAAATGGAAATGGATATGCGCAGAACGCCGTAGAAAGTGTGCGGGACACAAGGTAGAGTGCGCAGGACGCCGAAGAAAGTGTGCGGGACCCAAATGGGAAACCACAGGACGCCGTAGAAAGTGTGCGGGACCCAAGGTAGAGTGCGCAGGACGCCGTAGAAATTGTGCGGGACCCAAGGTAGAGTGCGTAGGACGCCTTAGAAAGTGTGCGGGACCCAAATGGGAGTGCGCAGGACGCAGTAGAAAGTGTGCGTGACCCAAGGTAGAGTGCGCAGGACGCCGTAGAAAGTGTGCGGGACCCAAGGTAGAGTGCGCAGGACGCCGTAGAAAGTGTGCGGGACCCAAGGGGGAGCCCGCCGGACGCCGGAGGAAGTGTGGGGGACCCAAATGGGAGTGCGCAGGACGCCGTAGAAAGAGTTTGTGACTCAAGGTAGAGTGCACAGGACGCTGTAGAAAGTGTGCGTGACCCAAAGTAGAGTGCGCCGGACGCCGTAGAAAGTCTGGGGGACGCAAGGTAGAGTGCGCAGGACGCCGGAGAAAGTGTTCGGGACCCAAGGTAGAGTGCGCCGGACGCCGTAGAAAGTGTGCGGCACCCAAATGCGAAAGCTCAGGACGCCGTAGAAAGTGTCCGGGACTTAAGGTAGAGCCCGTCGGACGCCGTAGAAAGTGTGCGGGACCCAAGGGGGAGTGCGCAGGAAGCCGTAGAAAGTGTGCGGGACCCAAGCTAGTGTGCGCAGGACGCCGTAGAAAGTGTGCGGGACCCAAGGTAGAGTGCGCCGGACGCCGTAGAAAGTGTGCGGGACCCAAGCTAGAGTGCGCAGGACGCCGTAGAAAGTGTGCGGGACCCAAGGTAGAGTGCGCCAGACGCCGTAGAAAATTTGCGGGACCCAAATGGGAAAGCTCAGGACGCCGAAGAAAGTGTGCGGGACCCAAGGTAGAGTGCGCAGGACGCCGTAGAAAGTGTGCGGGACCCACGGTAGAGTGCGCCGGACGCCGTAGAAAGTGTGCGGGACCCAAATGGGAAGCTCAGGACGCCGTAGAAAGTGTGGGGGACCCAAGGTAGAGTGCGCCGGACGCCGTAGAAAGTGTGCGGGACCCAAGGGGAAGTGCGCCGGACGCCGTAGAAAGTGTGCGGGACCCAAGGTAGAGTGCGCAGGACGCCGTAGAAAGTGTGCGGGACCCAAGGTGAGTGCGCAGGACGCCGTAGAAAGTGTGCGGGACCCAAGGTAGAGTGCGCAGGACGCCGTAGAAAGTGTGCGGGACCCAAGGTAGAGTGCGCAGGACGCCGTAGAAAGTGTGCGGGACCCGAATTAGAATGCGCAGGACGCCGTAGAAAGTGTGCGGGACCCAAGGTAGAGTGCGCCGGACGCCGTAGAAAGTGTGCGGGACCCAATCTAGAGTGCGCAGGACGCCGTAGAAAGTGTGCGGGACCAAAGGTAGAGTGCGCCAGACGCCGTAGAAAATTTGCGGGACCCAAATGGGAAAGCTCAGGACGCCGAAGAAAGTGTGCGGGACACAAGGTAGAGTGCGCCGGACGCCGTAGAAAGTGTGCGGGACCAAAGGCAGAGTGCGCCGGATGCCGTAGAAAGTGTGCGGGACCCAAGGTAGAGAGCGCAGGACGCCGTAGAAAGTGTGCGGGACCCAAGGTAGAGTGCGCCGGACGCTGTAGAAAGTGTGTGAGACCCAAGGTAGAGTGCGCAGGACGCCGTAGAAAATGTGCGGGACCCAAGGTAGAGTGCGCCGGACGCCGTAGGAAGTGGGCGGGACCCAAGGTAGAGTGCGCAGGACGCCGTAGAAAGTGTGCGGGACCCAAGGTAGAGTGCGCAGGACGCCGTAGAAAGTGTGCGGGCGCCAAGGTAGAGTCCGGAGGACGCGGTAGAAAGTGTGCGGGACCCAAGGTAGAGTGCGCCGGACGCCGTAGAAAATTTGCGGGACCCAAATGGGAAAGCTCAGTACGCCGAAGAAACCGTGCGGGACCCAAGGTAGTGTGCGCAGGACGCCGTAGAAAGTGTGCGGGACCCAAGCTAGTGTGCGCAGGACGCCGTAGAAAGTGTGCGGGACCCAAGCTAGTGTGCGCAGGACGCCGTAGAAAGTGTGCGGAACCCAAGGTAGAGTGCGCCGGACGCCGTAGAAAGTGTGCGGGACCCAAGCTAGAGTGCGCAGGACGCCGTAGAAAGTGTGCGGTACCCAAGGTAGAGTGCGCCGGATGCCGTAGAAAGTGTGCGGGACCCAAATGGGAAAGCGCAGGACGCCGTAGAAAGTGTGCGGGACCCAAGCTAGTGTGCGCAGGACGCCGTAGAAAGTGTGCGGGACCCAAGGTAGAGTGCGCCGGACGCCGCAGAAAGTGTGCGGGACCCAAATGGGAAAGCTCAGGACGCCGTAGAAAGTGTGCGGGACTTAAGGTAGAGCCCGCCGGACGCCGTAGAAAGTGTGGGGGACCCAAGGTAGAGTGCGCCAGACGCCGTAGAAAGTGTGCGGGACCCAAATGGGAAAGCTCAGGACGCCGTAGAAAGTGTGCGGGACCCAAGGTAGAGTGCGCAGGACGCCGTAGAAAGTGTGCGGGACGCAAGGTAGAGGGCGCCGGAGGCCGCAGAAAGGGGGCGGGACCCAAATGGTAGAGTGCGCAGGACGCCGTAGAAAGTGTGCGGGACTCAAGGTAGAGTGCGCCGGGCGCCGTAGAAAGTGTGCGGTACCCAAGGTAGAGTGCGCCGGATGCCGTAGAAAGTGTGTGGGACCCAAGCTAGTGTGCGCAGGACGCCGTAGAAAGTGTGCGGGACCCAAGCTAGTGTGCGCAGGACGCCGTAGAAAGTGTGCAGGACCCAAGGTAGAGTGCGCCGGACGCCGTAGAAAATTTGCGGGACCCAAATGGGAAAGCTCAGGACGCCGTAGAAAGTGTGCGGGACCCAAGGTAGAGTGCGCAGGACGCCGTAGAAAGTGTGCGGGACCCAAGGTAGAGTGCGCAGGACGCCGTAGAAAGTGTGCGGGACACAAGGTAGAGTGCGCAGGACGCCGTAGAAAGTGTGCGGGACCCAAATGGGAAAGCTCAGGACGCCGTAGAAAGTGTGCGGGACCCAAGGTAGAGTGCGCAGGACGCCGTAGAAAGTGTGCGGGACCCAAGGTAGAGTGCGCAGGACGCCGTAGAAAGTGTGCGGGACCCAAATACGAGTGCGCAGGATGCCGTAGAAAGTGTGCGGGGCCCAAAGTAGAGTGCGGCGGACGCCGTAGGAAGTGTGCGGGACCCAAGGGAGTGCGCCAGACGCCGTAGAAAGTGTGCGGGACCCAAATGGGTGTGCGCAGGACGCCGTAGAAAGTGTGCGGGACCCAAGGTAGAGTGCGCAGGACGCCGTAGAAAGTGTGCGGGACCCAAGGTAGAGTGCGCCGGACGCCGTAGAAAGTGTGCGGGACCCAAATGGTAGTGCGCAGGACGCCGGAGAAAGTGTGCGGGACCCAAGCTAGTGTGCGCAGGACGCCGTAGAAAGTGTGCGGGACCCAAGCTAGTGTGCGCAGGACGCCGTAGAAAGTGTGCGGGACCCAAGCTAGTGTGCGCAGGACGCCGTAGAAAGTGTGCGGGACCCAAGGTAGAGTGCGCCGGACGCCGTAGAAAGTGTGCGGGACCCAAGCTAGAGTGCGCAGGACGCCGTAGAAAGTGTGCGGGACCCAAGGTAGAGTGCGCCAGACGCCGTAGAAAATTTGCGGGACCCAAATGGGAAAGCTCAGGACGCCGCAGAAAGTGTGCGGGAACCAAAGTAGAGTGCGCAGGACGCCGTAGAAAGTGTGCGGGACCCAAGGTAGAGTGACCAGACGCCGTAGAAAATTTGCGGGTCCCAAATGGGAAGGCTCAGGACGCCGTAGAAAGTGTGCGGGACCCAAGGTAGAGTGCGCCGGACGCCGTAGAAGGTGTGTGGGACCCGAATGTAAGTGCGCCAGACGCCGGAGAAAGTGGGCGGGACCCAAATGGGAGTGCTCAGTAGGCGGTAGGAAGCGTGCGTGACCCAAGGTAGAGTGCGCCAGACGCCGTAGAAAGTGTGCGGGACCCAAGCTAGTGTGCGCAGGACGCCGTAGAAAGTGTGCGGGACCCAAGGGGGAGCCCGCCGGACGCCGAAGAAAGTATGCGGGACCCAAGGGGGAGCCCGCCGGACGCCGAAGAAAGTGTGCGGGACCCAAGCTAGTGTGCGCAGGACGCCGTAGAAAGTGTGCGGGACCCAAGGGGGAGCCCGCCGGACGCCGTAGAATGTGTGTGGGACCCGAATTAGAGTGCGCAGGACGCCGTAGAAAGTGTGCGGGACCCGAATTAGAATGCGCAGGACGCCGTAGAAAGTGTGCGGGACCCAAGGTAGAGTGCGCCGGACGCCGTAGAAAATTTGCGGGGCCCAAATGGGAGTGCGCAGGACGCCGTAGAAAGTGTGCGGGACCCAAGCTGGTGTGCGCAGGACGCCGTAGAAAGTGTGCGGGACCCAAGGTAGAGTGCGCAGGACGCCGTAGAAAGTGTGCGGGACCCAAGGTAGAGTGCGCAGGACGCCGTAGAATGTGTGTGGGACCCGAATTAGAGTGCGCAGGACGCCGTAGAAAGTGTGCGGGACCCGAATTAGAATGCGCAGGACGCCGTAGAAAGTGTGCGGGACCCAAGGTAGAGTGCGCCGGACGCCGTAGAAAGTGTGCGGGACCCAAGCTAGAGTGCGCAGGACGCCGTAGAAAGTGTGCGGGACCCAAGGTAGAGTGCGCCAGACGCCGTAGAAAATTTGCGGGACCCAAATGGGAAAGCTCAGGACGCCGCAGAAAGTGTGCGGGAACCAATGTAGAGTGCGCAGGACGCCGTAGAAAGTGTGTGGGACCCACGGTAGAGTGCGCCGGACGCCGTAGAAAGTGTGCGGGACCCAGGTAGAGTGCGCAGGACGCCGTAGAAAGTGTGCGGGACCCAAGGTAGAGTGCGCCGGACGCCGTAGAAAGTGTGCGGGACCCAAATGTAGAGTGCGCAGGACGCCGTAGAAAGTGTGCGGGACCCAAGGTAGAGTGCGCAGGACGCCGTAGAAAGTGTGCGGGACCCAAATGGTGTGCGCAGGACGCCGTAGAAAGTGTGCGGGACCCAAGCTAGAGTGCGCAGGACGCCGTAGAAAGTGTGCGGGACCCAAGGTAGAGTGCGCCGGACGCCGTAGAAAATTTGCGGGACCCAAATGGGAAAGCTCAGGACGCCGTAGAAAGTGTGCGGGACCCAAGGTAGAGTGCGCAGGACGCCTTAGAAAGTGTGCGGGACCCAAGGTAGAGTGCGCCGGACGCCGTAGAAAGTGTGCGGGACCCAAATGTGAAAGCTCAGGACGCCGTAGAAAGTGTGCGGGACCCAAGGTAGAGTGCGCAGGACGCCGTAGAAAGTGGGCGGGACCCAAGTGGGAGTGCTCAGGACATCGTATAAAGTGTGTGGGACCCAAGGTAGAGTGCGCAGGACGCCGTAGAAAGTGTGTGGGACCCAAGGTAGAGTGCGCTGGACGCCGTAGAAAGTGTGCGGGACCCAAGGTAGAGTGCGCCGGACGCCGCAGAAAGTGTGCGGGACCCAAGGTAGAGGGCGCAGGACGCGGTAGAAAGCGTGCGGGACCTAAGGTAGAGTGTGCAGGACGCCGTAGAAAGTGTGCGGGACCCAAGGTAGAGTGCGCAGGACGCCGTAGAAAATTTGCGGGACCCAAATGGGAAAGCTCAGGACGCCGTAGAAAGTGTGCGGGACCCAAGGTAGAGTGCGCCGGACGCCGTAGAAAGTGTGTGGGACCAAAGATAGAGTGCGCCGGACGCCGTAGAAAATTTGCGGGACCCATATGGGAAAGCTCAGGACGCAGTAGAAAGTGTGCGGGACCCAAGGTAGAGTGCGCAGGACGCCGTAGAAAGTGTGCGGGACCCAAGGTAGAGTGCGCAGGACGCCGTAGAAAGTGTGCGGGACCCAAGGTAAAGTGCGCCGGACGCCGAGGAACGTGTGCGGAACCCAAGGTAGAGTGTGCCGGAGGCCGTTGAAAGTGTGCGGGACCCAAGGTAGAAGAGTGCGCAGGACGCCGTAGAAAGTGTGCGGGACCCAAGGTAGAGTGCGCAGGACGCCGTAGAAAGTGTGCGGGACCCAAATGGGAAAGTGCGCAGGACGCCGTAGAAAGTGTGCGGGACCCAAGGTAGAGTGCGCAGGACGTCGTAGAAAGGGTGCGGGACCTAAGGTAGAGTGCGCCGGACGCCGTAAAAAGTGTGCGGGACTCAAGGTAGAGTGCGCAGGACGCCGTAGAAAGTGTGCGGGACCCAAGGTAGATTGCGCAGGACGCCGTAGAAAGTGTGCGGGACCCAAGGTAGAGTGCGCCGGACGCCGTAAAAGTGTGTGGGACCAAAGGTAGAGTGCGCCGGACGCCGTAGAGGGTGTGCGGGACTCAAGGTAGAGTGCGCAGGACGCCGTAGAAAGTGAGCGGGACCCGAATGCGAAAGCGCAGGACGCCGTAGAAAGTGTGCGGGACCCAAGGTAGAGTGCGTAGGACGCCGTAGAAAGTGTGCGGGACCCAAGGTAGAGTGCGCCGGACGCCGTAGAAAACTTGCGGGACCCAAATGGGAAAGCTCAGGACGCCGTAGAAAGTGTGCGGGACACAAGGTAGAGTGCGCAGGACGCCGTAGGAAGTGTGCGGAACCCAAGGTAGAGTGCGCAGGACGCCGTAGAAAGTGTGCGGGACCCAAGGTAGAGTGCGTAGTACGCCGTAGAAAGTGTGCGGGACCCAAGGTAGAGTGCGCAGGACGCCGTAGAAAGTGTGCGGGACCCAAGGTAGAGTGCGCCGGACGCCGTAGAAAGTATGTGGGTCCCAAGGTAGAGTGCGCCGGACGACGTAGAAAGTGTGCGGGACCCAAGGTAGAGTGCGTAGTACGCCGTAGAAAGTGTGCGGGACCCAAGGTAGAGTGCGCAGGACGCCGTAGAAAGTGTGCGGGACCTAAGGTAGAGTGTGCAGGACGCCGTAGAAAGTGTGCGGGACCCAAGGTAGAGTGCGCAGGACGCCGTAGAAAATTTGCGGGACCCAAATGGGAAAGCTCAGGACGCCGTAGAATGTGTGCGGGACCCAAGGTAGAGTGCACAGGATGCCGTAGAAAGTGTGCGGGACCCAAGTGGGAGTGCTCCGGACACCGTAGAAAGTGTGTGGGACCCAAACGGGAAAGCTCAGGACGCCGTAGAAAGTGTGCGGGACCCAAGGTAGAGTGCGCAGGACGCCTTAGAAAGTGTGCGGGACCCAAGGTAGAGTGCGACGGACGCCGTAGAAAGTGTGCGGGACCCAAGGTAGAGTGCGCAGGACGCCGTAGAAAGTGTGCGGGACACAAGGTAGAGTGTGCCGGACGCCGTAGAAAGTGTGCGGGACCCAAGGTAGAGTGCGTAGTACGCCGTAGAAAGTGTGCGGGGCCCAAAGTAGAGGGCGCAGGACGCCGTAGAAAGTGTGCGGGACCCAAGGTAGAGTGCGCCGGACGCCGTAGAAAGTGTGCGGGACCCGAATTTGAGTGCGCAGGACGCCGTAGAAAGTGTGTGGGACCCAAGCTAGTGTGCGCAGGACGCCGTAGAAAGTGTGCGGGACCCAAGGTAGAGTGCGTAGTACGCCGTAGAAAGTGTGCGGGACCCAAGGTAGAGTGCGCAGGACGCCGTAGAAAGTGTGCGGGACCCAAGGTAGAGTGCGCCGGACGCCGTAGAAAGTGTGCGGGACCCAAGCTAGAGTGCGCAGGACGCCGTAGAAAGTGTGCGGGACCCAAGGTAGAGTGCGCCGGACGCCGTAGAAAATTTGCGGGACCCAAATGTGAAAGCTCAGTACGCCGACGAAAGTGTGCGGGACCCAAGGTAGAGTGCGCCGGCCGCCGTAGAAAGTGTGCGGGACCCAAGGTAGAAAGCGCAAGACGCCGTAGAAAATTTGCGGGACTCAAATGGGAAAGCTCAGTACGCCGAAGAAAGCGTGCGGGACCCAAGGTAGAGTGCGCAGGACGCCGTAGAAAGTGTGCGGGACCCAAGGTAGAGTGCGCAGGACGCCGTAGAAAACTTGCGGGACCCAAATGGGAAAGCTCAGGACGCCGTAGAAAGTGTGCGGGACCCAAGGTAGAGTGCGCAGGACGCCGTAGAAAGTGTGCGGGACCCAATGGGAGTGCGCAGGACGCCGTAGAAAGTGTGCGGGACCCAAGGTAGAGTGCGCAGGACGCCGTAAAGGTGTGCGGGACATAAGGTAGAGTGCGCCGGACGCCGTAGTAAGTGTGCGGGACCCGAGTGAGAGTGCGCCGAACGTCGTAGAAAGTGTGCGCGACCCGAGTGAGATGGCGCCGGACGCCGTAGAAAGTGTGCGGGACCCAAGGTAGAGTGCGCAGGACGCCGTAGAAAGTGTGCGGGACCCAAGGTAGAGTGCGCCAGGACGCCGTAGAAAATTTGCGGGACCCAAATGGGAAAGCTCAGGACGCCGTAGAAAGTGTGCGGGACCCAAGCTAGAGTGCGCAGGACGCCGTAGAAAGTGTGCGGGACCCAAGGTAGAGTGCGCCAGACGCCGTAGAAAATTTGCGGGTCCCAAATGGGAAGGCTCAGGACGCCGTAGAAAGTGTGCGGGACCCAAGGTAGAGTGCGCCGGACGCCGTAGAAAGTGTGCGGGACCCAAGGTGAGTGCGCAGGACGCCGTAGAAAGTGTGCGGGACCCAAGGTAGAGTGCGCAGGACGCCGTAGAAAGTGTGCGGGACCCAAGGTAGAGTGCGCAGGACGCCGTAGAAAGTGTGCGGGACCCAAGGTAGAGTGCGCAGGACGCCGTAGAAAGTGTGCGGGACCCAAGGTAGAGAGTGCGCCGGACGCCGTAGAAAGTGTGCGGGACCCAAATGGTAGAGTGCGCAGGAGGCCGTAGAAGCTGTGGGGGAGCCAAGGTAGAGTGCGCAGGACGCCGTAGAAAACTTGCGGGACCCAAATGGGAAAGCTCAGGACGCCGTAGAAAGTGTGCGGGACACAAGGTAGAGTGCGCAGGACGCCGTAGGAAGTGTGCGGGACCCAAGGTAGAGTGCGCCGGACGCCGTAGAAAGTGTGCGGGACCCAAATGTAGAGTGCGCAGGACGCCGTAGAAAGTGTGCGGGACCCAAGGTAGAGTGCGCCGGACGCCGTAGAAAGTGTGCGGGACCCAAGGTAGAGTGCGCAGGACGCCGTAGAAAGTGTGCGGGACCCAAGGTAGAGTGCGCCGGACGCCGTAGAAAGTGTGCGGGACCCAAATGGGAAAGCTCAGGACGCCGTAGAAAGTGTGCGGGACCCAAGGTAGAGTGCGCAGGACGCCGTAGAAAGTGTGCGGGACCCAAGGTAGAGTGCGCAGGACGCCGTAGAAAGTGTGCGGGACCCTAAGTAGAGTGCGCCGGACGCCGTAGAAAGCGTGCGGGACCCAAGGTAGAGTGCGCAGGACGCCGTAGAAAGTGTGCGGGACCCAAGGGGAGTGCGCAGGACGCCGTAGAAAGTGTGTGGGACCCAAGAAGGAGTGCGCTGGACTCCGTAGAAAGTGTGTGGGACCCAAGGTAGAGTGCGCAGGACGCCGTAGAAAGTGTGCGGGACCCAAGGTAGAGTGCGCAGGACGCCGTAGAAAGTGTGCGGGACCCAAGGTAGAGTGCGCAGGACGCCGTAGAAAGTGTGCGGGACCCAAGGTAGAGTGCGCAGGACGCCGTAGAAAGTGTGCGGGACCCAAGGAAGAGTGCGCCGGACGCCGTAGAAAGTGTGCGGGACCCAAGGTAGAGTGCGCCGGACGCCGTAGAAAGTGTGTGGGACACAAGGTAGAGTGCGCCAGACGTCGTAGAAAATTTGCGGGACCCAAATGGGAAAGCTCAGGACGCCGTAGAAAGTGTGCGGGACCCAAGGGAGAGGGCGCAGGACGGCGGAGAAAGGGTGCGGGACACAAGGTAGAGTGCGCAGGACGCCGTAGAAAGTGTGCGGGACCCAAATGGGAAAGCTCAGGACGCCGTAGAAAGTGTGCGGGACCCAAGGTAGAGTGCGCAGGACGCCGTAGAAAGTGTGCGGGACCCAAGGTAGAGTGCGCAGGACGCCGTAGAAAGTGTGCGGGACACAAGGTAGAGTGCGCAGGACGCCGTAGAAAGTGTGCGGGACCCAAGGTAGAGTGCGCAGGACGCCGTAGAAAGTGTGCGGGACACAAGGTAGAGTGCGCAGGACGCCGTAGAAAGTGTGCGGGACCTAAGGTAGAGTGTGCCGGACGCCGTAGAAAGTGTGCGGGACCCAAGGTAGAGTGCGCAGGACGCCGTAGAAAGTGTGTCGGACCCAAATGCGATTGCGCCGGACGCCGAAGAAAGTGTGCGGGACTCAAGGTAGAGTGCGCAGGACGCCGTAGAAAGTGTGCGGGACCCAAGGTAGATTGCGCAGGACGCCGTAGAAAGTGTGCGGGACCCAAGGTAGAGTGCGCCGGACGCCGTAAAAAGTGTGCGGGACTCAAGGTAGAGTGCGCCGGACGCCGTAAAAAGTGTGCGGGACTCAAGGTAGAGTGCGCAGGACGCCGTAGAAAGTGTGCGGGACCCAAGGTAGATTGCGCAGGACGCCGTAGAAAGTCTGCGGGACCCAAATGGGAAAGCTCAGGACGCCGTAGAAAGTGCGCGGGACCCAAGGTAGAGTGCGCCGGACGCCGTAGAAAGTGGGCGGGACCCGAATGCGAGTGCGCAGGACGCCGTAGAAAGTGAGCGGGACCCGAATGCGAAAGCGCAGGACGCCGTAGAAAGTGTGCGGGACCCAAGGTAGAGTGCGTAGGACGCCGTAGAAAGTGTGCGGGACCCAAGGTAGAGTGCGCCGGACGCCGTAGAAAGTGTGCGGGACCCAAGGTAGATTGCGCAGGACGCCGTAGAAAGTGTGCGGGACCCAAGGTAGAGTGCGCCGGACGCCGAAAAGGTGTGCGGTACCCAAGGTAGAGTGCGCCGGACGCCGTAGAAAATTTGCGGGACACAAATGGGAAAGCTCAGGACGCCGTAGAAAGTGTGCGGGACCCAAGGTGGAGTACGCCGGACGCCTTAGAAAGTGTGTGGGACCCAAGTGAGTGCGCAGGACGCCGTAGAAAGTGTGCGGGACCCAAGGTAGAGTGCACAGGACGCCGTAGAAAGTGTGCGTGACCCAAAGTCGAGTGCGCCGGACGCCGTAGAAAGTGTGCGGGACCCAAGGTAGAGTGCGCAGGACGCCGTAGAAAGTGTGCGGCACCCAAGGGTCAAGTGCGCAGGACGCCGTAGAAAGTGTGCGGGACCCAAATGGGAAAGCTCAGGACGCCGTAGAAAGTGTGCGGGACCCAAGGTAGAGTGCGCAGGACGCCGTAGAAAGTGTGCGGCACCCAAGGGTCAAGTGCGCAGGACGCCGTAGAAAGTGTGGGGGACCCAAATACGATTGCGCTGAACGCCGTAGAAAGTGTGCGGGACCCAAGGTAGAGTGCGCAGGACGCCGTAGAAAGTGTGCGGGACCCAAGGTAGAGTGCGCCGGACGCCGTAGAGAAAGTGTGCGGGACCCAAATGGGAGAGCGCAGGACGCCGTAGAAAGTGTGCGGGACCCAAGGTAGATTGCGCAGGACGCCGTAGAAAGTGTGCGGGACCTAAGGTAGAGTGTGCCGGATGCCGTAGAAAGTGTGCGGGACCCAAGGTAGAGTGCGCAGGACGCCGTAGAAAGTGTGCGGGACCCAAGGTAGAGTGCGCAGGACGCCGTAGAAAATTTGCGGGACCCAAATGGGAAAGCTCAGGACGCCGTAGAAAGTGTGCGGGACCCAAGGTAAAGTGCGCCGGACGCCGTAGAAAGTGTGCGGGACCCAAGGTGGAGCCCGCCGGACGCCATAGAAAGTGTGTGGGACCGAAGGTAGAGTGCGCAGGAAGCCGTAGAAAGTGGGCGGGACCCAAGCTAGAGTGCGCAGGACGCCGTAGAAAGTGTGCGGGACCCAAGGTAGAGTGCGCCGGACGCCGTAGAAAGTGTGCGGGACCCAAGGTAGAGTGCGCAGGACGCCGTATAAAGTGTGCGGGATCCAAGGTAGAGTGCGCCGGACGCCGTAGAAAATGGGCGGGACCCAAATGGGAAGCGCAGGACGCCGTAGAAAGTGTGCGGGACCCAAGGTAGAGTGCACCAGACGCCGTAGAAAGTGGGCGGGACCCAAGTGGGAGTGCTCCGGACACCGTAGAAAGTGTGTGGGACCCAAACGGGAAAGCTCAGGACGCCGTAGAAAGTGTGCGGGACCCAAGGTAGAGTGCGCAGGACGCCTTAGAAAGTGTGCGGGACCCAAGGTAGAGTGCGCCGGACGCCGTAGAAAATTTGCGGGACCCATATGGGAAAGCTCAGGACGCAGTAGAAAGTGTGCGGGACCCAAGGTAGAGTGCGCCGGACGTTGTAGAAAATGTGCGGGACCCAAGGTAGAGTGCGCCGGACGCCGTAGAAAGTGTGCGGGACCCAAGCTGAGTGCGCAGGACGCCGTAGAAAGTGTGCGGGACCCAAGGTAGAGTGCGCCGGACGCCGTAGAAAGTGTGCGGGACCCAAGGTAGAGTGCGCAGGACGCCGTAGAAAGTGTGCGGGACCCAAGGTAGAGTGCGCAGGACGCCGTGGAAAGTGTGGGGGACCTAAGGTAGAGTGTGCAGGAGGCCGTAGAAAGTGTGCGGGACCCAAGGTAGAGTGCGCAGGACGCCGTAGAAATTTTGCGGGACCCATATGGGAAAGCTCAGGACGCCGTAGAAAGTGTGCGGGACCCAAGGTAGAGTGCGCAGGACGCCGTAGAAAGTGTGCGGCACCCAAGGTAGAGTGCGTCGGATGCCGTAGAAATTTTGCGGGCCCCATATGGGAAAGCTCAGGACGCAGTAGAAAGTGTGCGGGACCCAAGGTAGAGTGCGCCGGACGCCGTAAAGTGTGCGGGACCCAAGGTAGAGTGTGCGGGACGCCATAGAAAGTGTGCGGGACCCACGGTAGGGTGCGCAGGATGCCGTAGAAAGTGTGCGGGACCCAAGGTAGAGTGCGCAGGACGCCGTAGAAAGTGTGCGGGACCCAAGGTAGAGTGCGCCGGACGCCGTAGAAAATTTGCGGGACCCAAGGTAGAGAGTGCGCAGGACGCCGTAGAAAGTGTGCGGGACCCAAGTGGGAGTGCTCCGGACACCGTAGAAAGTGTGTGGGACCCAAACGGGAAAGCTCAGGACGCCGTAGAAAGTGTGCGGGACCCAAGGTAGAGTGCGCAGGACGCCTTAGAAAGTGTGCGGGACCCAAGGTAGAGTGCGCAGGACGCCGTAGAAAGTGTGCGGGACCTAAGGTAGAGTGTGCCGGACGCCGTAGAAAGTGTGCGGGACCCAAGGTAGAGTGCGCAGGACGCCGTAGAAAGTGTGCGGGACCCAAGGTAGAGTGCGCCGGTCGCCGTAAAGGTGTGCGGGACCCAAGTGGGAGTGCTCCGGACACCGTAGAAAGTGTGTGGGACCCAAACGGAAAAGCTCAGGACGCCGTAGAATGTGTGCGGGACCCAAGGTAGAGTGCACAGGATGCCGTAGAAAGTGTGCGGGACCCAAGGTAGGGTGCGCCGGACGCCGTAGAAAATTTGCGGGACCCATATGGGAAAGCTCAGGACGAAGTAGAAAGTGTGCGGGACCAAAGGCAGAGTGCGCAGGACGCCTTAGAAAGTGTGCGGGACCCAAGGTAGAGTGCGCCGGACGCCGTAGAAAATTTGCGGGACCCATATGGGAAAGCTCAGGACGCAGTAGAAAGTGTGCGGGACCCAAGGTAGAGTGCGCAGGACGCCGTAGAAAGCGTGCGGGACCCAAGGTAGAGTGCGCAGGACGCCGTAGAAAGAGTGCGGGACACAAGGTAGAGTGCGCAGGACGCCGTAGAAAGTGTGCGGGACCCAAGGTAGAGTGCGCCGGACGCCGTAGAAAGTGTGCGGGACCCAAGGTAGAGTGCGCAGGACGCCGTAGAAAGTGTGCGGGATTCAAGGTAGAGTGCGCAGGACGCCGTAGAAAGTGTGCGGGACCCAAGGTAGAGTGCGCAGGACGCCGTAGAAAGTGTGCGGGACCCAAGGTAGAGTGCGCAGGACGCCGTAGAAAACTTGCGGGACCCAAATGGGAAAGCTCAGGACGCCGTAGAAAGTGTGCGGGACACAAGGTAGAGTGCGCAGGACGCCGTAGGAAGTGTGCGGAACCCAAGGTAGAGTGCGCAGGACGCCGTAGAAAATTTGCGGGACCCAAATGGGAAAGCTCAGGACGCCGTAGAAAGTGTGCGGGACCCAAGGTAGAGTGTGCCGGACGCCGTAAAAAGTGTGCGGGACCCAAGGTAGAGTGCGCAGGACGCCGTAGAAAGTGTGCGGGACCCAAGGTAGAGTGCGCCGGACGCCGTAGAAAGTGAGCGGGACCCAAGGTAGAGTGCGCAGGACGCCGTAGAAAGTGTGCGGGACCCAAGGTAGAGTGCGCAGGACGCCGTAGAAAGTGTGCGGGACCCAAGGTAGAGTGCGCGCAGGACGCCGTAGAAAGTGTGCGGGCCCCAAGGTAGATTGCGCAGGACGCCGTAGAAAGTGTGCGGTACCCAAGGTAGAGTGCGCCGGACGCCGTAAAAAATTTGCGGGACCCAAATGGGAAAGCTCAGGACGCCGTAGAAAGTGTGCGGGACCCAAGGTAGAGTGCGCCGGACGCCGTAGAAAGTGTGCGGGACCTAAGGTAGAGTGTGCCGGACGCCGTAGAAAGTGTGCGGGACCCAAGGTAGAGTGCGCAGGACGCCGTAGAAAGTGTGCGGGACCCAAGGTAGAGTGCGCAGGACGCCGTAGAAAGTGTGCGGGACCCAAGCTAGAGTGCGCAGGACGCCGTAGAAAGTGTGCGGGACCCAAGGTAGAGTGCGCCAGACGCCGTAGAAAATTTGCGGGACCCAAATGGGAAAGCTCAGGACGCCGAAGAAAGTGTGCGGGACCCAAGGTAGAGTGCGCAGGACGCCGTAGAAAGTGTGCGGGACACAAGGTAGAGTGCGCCGGACGCCGTAGAAAATTTGCGGGACCCAAATGGGAAAGCTTAGGACGCCGTAGAAAGTGTGCGGGACCCAAGGTAGAGTGCGCCGGACGCCGTAGAAAGTGTGCGGGACCCAAGGGGAGCCCGCCGGACGCCGTAGAAAGTGTGCGGGACTCAAGGTAGAGTGCGCCGGACGCCGTAGAAAGTGTGCGGGACCCAAGGGGGAGCCTGCCGGACGCCGAAGAAAGTGTGCGGGACCCAAACTAGTGTGCGCAGGACGCCGTAGAAAGTGAGCGGGACCCAAGGGGGAGCCCGCCGGACGCCGTAGAAAGTGTATGGGACCCGAATTTGAGTGCGCAGGACGCCGTAGAAAATGTGCGGGACCCGAATTTGAGTGCGCAGGACGCCGTAGAAAATGTGCGGGACCCAAGCTAGTGCGCGCAGGACGCCGTAGAAAGTGTGCGGGACACAAGGTAGAAAGCGCAAGACGCCGTAGAAAATTTGCGGGATCCAAATGGGAAAGCTCAGGACGCCGAAGAAAGTGTGCGGGACCCAAGCTAGTGTGCGCAGGACGCCGTAGAAAGTGTGCGGGACCCAAGGTAGATTGCGCAGGACGCCGTAGAAAGTCTGCGGGACCCAAATGGGAAAGCTCAGGACGCCGTAGAAAGTGTGCGGGACCCAAGGTAGAGTGCGCCGGACGCCGTAGAAAGTGGGCGGGACCCAAGGTAGAGTGCACAGGACGCTGTAGAAAGTGTGCGTGACCCAAAGTAGAGTGCGCCGGACGCCGTAGAAAGTCTGCGGGACCCAAGGTAGAGTGCGCAGGACGCCGTAGAAAGTGTGCGGGACCCAAGGTAGAGTGCGCAGGACGCCGTAGAAAGTGTGCGGCACCCAAGGTAGAGTAGAGTGCGCAGGACGCCGTAGAAAGTGTGCGGGACCCAAGGTAGAGTGCGCAGGACGCCGTAGAAAATTTGCGGGACCCAAATGGGAAAGCTCAGGTGGCCGTAGAAAGTGTGAGGGACACAAGGTAGAGTGCGCCGAACGCCGTATAAAAAGTGCGGGACCCAAGGTAGAGTGCGCAGGATGCCGTAGAAAGTGTGTGGGACCCAAGGTAGAGTGCGCCGGACGCCGTAGAAAGTGTGCGGGACCCTAGGTAGAGTGCGCAGGACGCCGTAGAAAGTGTGCGGGACCCAAGGTAGAGTGCGGCGAACGCCGTAGAAAGTGTGCGGGACACAAGGTAGAGTGCGCAGGACGCCGTAGAAAATTTGCGGGACCCAAATGGGAAAGCTCAGGACGCCGTAGAAAGTGTGCGGGACCCAAGGTAGAGTGCGCAGGACGCCGTAGAAAGTGTGCAGGACACAAGGTAGAGTGCGCCAGACGCCGTAGAAAATTTGCGGGACCCAAATGGGAGAGCTCAGGACGCCGTAGAAAGTGTGCGGGACCCAAGGTAGAGTGCGCCGGACGCCGTAGAAAGTGTGCGGGACACAAGGTAGAGTGCGCCACACGTCGTAGAAAATTTGCGGGACCCAAATGGGAAAGCTCAGGACGCCGTAGAAAGTGTGCGGGACCCAAGGTAGAGTGCGCAGGACGCCGTAGAAAGTGTGCGGGACCCAAGGGGGAGTGCGCAGGACGCCGGAGAAAGGGTGCGGGACCCAAGGGAGAGGGCACAGGAGGCCGTAGAAAGTGAGCGGGACCCAAGGTAGAGTGCGCCGGACGCCGTAGAAAGTGTGCGGGACCCAAGGTAGAGTGCGCAGGACGCCGTAGAAAGTGTGCGGGACCCAAGGTAGAGTGCGCAGGACGCCGTAGAAAGTGTGCGGGACACAAGGTAGAGTGCGCAGGACGCCGTAGAAAGTGTGCGGGACCCAAGGTAGAGTGCGCAGGACGCCGTAGAAAATTTGCGGGACCCAAATGGGAAAGCTCAGGACGCCGTAGAAAGTGTGCGGGACACAAGGTAGAGTGCGCAGGACGCCGTAGAAAGTGTGCGGGACCCAAGGTAGAGTGCGCAGGACGCCGTAGAAAATTTGCGGGACCCAAATGGGAAAGCTCAGGACGCCGTAGAAAAAGTGCGGGACCCAAGGTAGAGTGCGCCGGACGCCGTAGAAAGTGTGCGGGACCCAAGGTAGAGTGCGGCGGACGCCGTATAAACTGTGCGGGACCCAAGGTAGAGTGCGCCGGACGCCGTAGAAAGTGTGCGGGACCCTAGGTAGAGTGCGCAGGACGCCGTAGAAAGTGTGCGGGACCCAAGGTAGAGTGCGGCGGACGCCGTAAAGGTGTGCGGGACCCAAGGTAGAGGAGAGCGCGCAGGACGCCATAGAAGGTGGGGGGGACCCAAGGAAGAGTGCGCAGGACGCCGTAGAAAGTGTGCGGGACCCAAGGTAGAGTGCGCAGGACGCCGTAGAAAATTTGCGGGACCCAAATGGGAAAGCTCAGGACGCCGTAGAAAGTGTGCGGGACCCAAGGTAGAGTGCGCCGGACGCCGTAGAAAGTGTGCGGGACACAAGGTAGAGTGCGCCGGACGCCGTAGAAAGTGTGCGGGACCCAAGGTAGAGTGCGCCGGACGCCGTAGAAAGTGTGCGGGACCCAAGGTAGAGTGCGCAGGACGCCGTAGAAAGTGTGCGGGACACAAGGTAGAGTGCGCAGGACGCCGTAGAAAGTGTGCGGAACCCAAGGTAGAGTGCGCAGGACGCCGTAGAAAATTTGCGGGACCCAAATGGGAAAGCTCAGGACGCCGTAGAAAAAGTGCGGGACCCAAGGTAGAGTGCGCAGGACGCCGTAGAAAGTGTGCAGGACACAAGGTAGAGTGCGCCAGACGCCGTAGAAAATTTGCGGGACCCAAATGGGAGAGCTCAGGACGCCGTAGAAAGTGTGTGGGACCCCAACTTGACTGCGCAGGACGCCGTAGAAAGTGTGCGGGACCCAAGGGGGAGTGCGCCGGGCGCCGTAGAAAGTGTGCGGTACCCAAGGTAGAGTGCGCCGGATGCCGTAGAAAGTGTGCGGGACCCAAGGTAGGGTGCGCCGGACGCCGTAGAAAGTGTGCGGGACCCCAGGTAGAGTGCGCAGGACGCCGTAGAAAGTGTGCGGGACCCAAGGTAGAGTGCGCAGGACGCCGTAGAAAGTGTGCGGGACCCAAGGTAGAGTGCGCAGGACGCCGTAGAAAGTGTGCGGGACCCAAGGTAGAGTGCGCAGGACGCCGTAGAAAGTGTGCGGGACACAAGGTAGAGTGCGCAGGACGCCGTAGAAAGTGTGCGGGACCCAAGGTAGAGTGCGCAGGACGCCGTAGAAAATTTGCGGGACCCAAATGGGAAAGCTCAGGACGCCGTAGAAAGTGTGCGGGACACAAGGTAGAGTGCGCAGGACGCCGTAGGAAGTGTGCGGGACCCAAGGTAGAGTGCGCAGGACGCCGTAGAAAATTTGCGGGACCCAAATGGGAAAGCTCAGGACGCCGTAGAAAGTGTGCGGGACCCAAGGTAGAGTGCGCCGGACGCCGTAGAAAGTGGGCGGGACACAAGGTAGAGTGCTCAGGCCGCGGTAGAAAGTGTGCGGGACCCAAGGTAGAGTTCGCCGGACGCCGTAGAAAGTGTGCGGGACCCTAGGTAGAGTGCGCAGGACGCCGTAGAAAGTGTGCGGGACCCAAGGTAGAGTGCGGCGGACGCCGTAAAGGTGTGCGGGACCCAAGGTAGAGTAGAGTGCGCAGGACGCCGTAGAAAGTGTGCGGGACCCAAGGTAGAGTGCGCAGGACGCCGTAGAAAATTTGCGGGACCCAAATGGGAAAGCTCAGGACGCCGTAGAAAGTGTGCGGGACCCAAGGTAGAGTGCGCCGGACGCCGTAGAAAGTGTGCGGGACACAAGGTAGAGTGCGGCGGACGCCGTAAAGGTGTGGGGGACCCAAGGTAGAGTTCGCCGGACGCCGTAGAAAGTGTGCGGGACCCTAGGTAGAGTGCGCAGGACGCCGTAGAAAGGGTGCGGGACACAAGGTAGAGTGCGGCGGACGCCGTAAAGGTGTGCGGGACCCAAGGTAGAGTGCGCCGGACGCCGTAGAAAATTTGCGGGACCCAAATGGGAAAGCTTAGGACGCCGTAGAAAGTGTGCGGGACCCAAGGTAGAGTGCGCAGGACGCCGTAGAAAGTGTGCGGGACACAAGGTAGAGTGCGCCAGACGCCGTAGAAAATTTGCGGGACCCAAATGGGAAAGCTCAGGACGCCGTAGAAAGTGTGCGGGACCCAAGGGGGAGCCCGCCGGACGCCGTATAAAAAGTGCGGGACCCAAGGTAGAAAGCGCCAGACGCCGTAGAAAATTTGCGGGACCCAAATGGGAAAGCTCAGGACGCCGAAGAAAGTGTGCGGGACCCAAGGTAGAGTGCGCAGGACGCCGTAGAAAGTGTGCGGGACTCAAGGTAGAGTGCGCCGGACGCCGTAGAAAGTGTGCGGGACCCAAGGTAGAGTGCGCCGGACGCCGTAGAAAGTGTGCGGGACCCAAGGTAGAGTGCGCCGGACGCCGTAGAAAGTGTGCGGGACCCAAGGTAGAGTGCGCAGGACGCCGTAGAAAGTGTGCGGGACACAAGGTAGAGTGCGGAGGACGCCGGAGAAAGTGAGCGGGTCCCAAATGGTAGAGTGCGCAGGACGCCGTAGAAAGTGTGCGGGACACAAGGTAGAGTGCGCAGGACGCCGTAGGAAGTGTGCGGGACCCAAGGTAGAGTGCGCAGGACGCCGTAGAAAATTTGCGGGACCCAAATGGGAAAGCTCAGGACGCCGTAGAAAGTGTGCGGGACCCAAGGTAGAGTGCGCCGGACGCCGTAGAAAGTGTGCGGGACACAAGGTAGAGTGCGGCGGACGCCGTAAAGGTGTGCGGGACCCAAGGTAGAGTTCGCCGGACGCCGTAGAAAGTGTGCGGGACCCTAGGTAGAGTGCGCAGGACGCCGTAGAAAGTGTGCGGGACCCAAGGTAGAGTGCGGCGGACGCCGTAAAGGTGTGCGGGACCCAAGGTAGAGTAGAGTGCGCAGGACGCCGTAGAAAGTGTGCGGGACACAAGGTAGAGTGCGCAGGACGCCGTAGAAAGTGTGCGGGACCCAAGGTAGAGTGCGCAGGACGCCGTAGAAAATTTGCGGGACCCAAATGGGAAAGCTCAGGACGCCGTAGAAAGTGTGCGGGACCCAAGGTAGAGTGCGCCGGACGCCGTAGAAAGTGTGCGGGACACAAGGTAGAGTGCGGCGGACGCCGTAAAGGTGTGCGGGACCCAAGGTAGAGTTCGCCGGACGCCGTAGAAAGTGTGCGGGACCCTAGGTAGAGTGCGCAGGACGCCGTAGAAAGTGTGCGGGACCCAAGGTAGAGTGCGCAGGACGCCGTAGAAAGTGTGCGGGACACAAGGTAGAGTGCGCCAGACGCCGTAGAAAATTTGCGGGACCCAAATGGGAAAGCTCAGGACGCCGTAGAAAGTGTGCGGGACCCAAGTTAGAGTGCGCCGGACGCCGTAGAAAGTGTGCGGGACACAAGGTCGAGTGCGCCAGACGCCGCAGAAAATTTGCGGGACTCAAATGGGAAAGCTCAGTACGCCGAAGAAAGCGTGCGGGACCCAAGGTAGAGTGCGCCGGACGCCGTAGAAAGTGTGCGGGACCCAAGGGGGAGCCCGCCGGACGCAGTATAAAAAGTGCGGGACCCCAGGTAGAGTGCGCAGGACGCCGTAGAAAGTGTGCGGGACCCAAGGTAGAGTGCGCCGGACGCCGTAGAAAGTGTGAGGGACCCAAGGTAGAGTGCGCAGGACGCCGTAGAAAGTGTGCGGGACCCAAGGTAGAGTGCGCAGGACGCCGTAGAAAGTGTGCGGGACCCAAGGTAGAGTGCGCAGGACGCCGTAGAAAATTTGCGGGACCCAAATGGGAAAGCTCAGGACGCCGTAGAAAGTGTGCGGGACACAAGGTAGAGTGCGCAGGACGCCGTAGGAAGTGTGCGGAACCCAAGGTAGAGTGCGCAGGACGCCGTAGAAAGTGTGCGGGACCCAAATGGGAGTGCTCAGGACGCCGTAGAAAGTGTGCGGGACCCAAGGTAGAGTGCGCCGGACGCCGTAGAAAGTGTGCGGGACACAAGGTAGAGTGCGCCGGACGTCGTAGAAAGTGTGCGGGACCCAAATGGGAAAGCTCAGGACGCCGTAGAAAGTGTGCGGGACCCAAGGTAGAGTGCGCAGGACGCCGTAGAAAGTGTGCGGGACCCAAGGTAGAGTGCGCAGGACGCCGTAGAAAGTGTGCGGGACACAAGGTAGAGTGCGCAGGACGCCGTAGAAAGTGTGCGGGACCCAAGGTAGAGTGCGCAGGACGCCGTAGAAAATTTGCGGGACCCAAATGGGAAAGCTCAGGACGCCGTAGAAAGTGTGCGGGACCCAAGGTAGAGTGCGCCGGACGCCGTAGAAAGTGTGCGGGACACAAGGTAGAGTGCGGCGGACGCCGTAAAGGTGTGCGGGACCCAAGGTAGAGTTCGCCGGACGCCGTAGAAAGTGTGCGGGACCCTAGGTAGAGTGCGCAGGACGCCGTAGAAAGTGTGCGGGACCCAAGGTAGAGTGCGCAGGACGCCGTAGAAAGTGTGCGGGACCCAAGGTAGAGTGCGCAGGACGCCGTAGAAAATTTGCGGGACCCAAATGGGAAAGCTTAGGACGCCGTAGAAAGTGTGCGGGACCCAAGGTAGAGTGCGCAGGACGCCGTAGAAAGTGTGCGGGACACAAGGTAGAGTGCGCCAGACGCCGTAGAAAATTTGCGGGACCCAAATGGGAAAGCTCAGGACGCCGTAGAAAGTGTGCGGGACCCAAGTTAGAGTGCGCCGGACGCCGTAGAAAGCGTGCGGGACCCAAGGTAGAGTGCGCCGGACGCCGTAGAAAGTGTGCGGGACCCAAGCTAGAGTGCGCAGGACGCCGTAGAAAGTGTGCGGGACCCAAGGTAGAGTGCGCCGGACGCCGTAGAAAGTGTGCGGGACCCAAGCTAGAGTGCGCAGGACGCCGTAGAAAGTGTGCGGGACCCAAGGTAGAGTGCGCAGGACGCCGTAGAAAGTGTGCGGGACCCAAGGTAGAGTGCGCAGGACGCCGTAGAAAATTTGCGGGACCCAAATGGGAAAGCTCAGGACGCCGTATGAAGTGTGCGGAACCCAAGGTAGATTGCGCAGGACGTCGTAGAAAGTGTGCGGGACTCAAGGTAGAGTGCGCCGGACGCCGTAGAAAATGTGCGGAACACAAATGGGAGAGCTCAGGACGCAGTAGAAAGTGTGCGGGACCCAAGGTAGAAGGCGCAGGACGCCGTAGAAAGTGTGCGGGACCCAAGGGGGAGCCCGCCGGACGCCGTAGAAAGTGTGCGGGACCCAAATGGGAAAGCTCAGGACGCCGTAGAAAGTGTGCGGGACCCAAGGTAGAGTGCGCAGGACGCCGTAGAAAGTGTGCGGGACCCAAGGTAGAGTGCGCAGGACGCCGTAGAAAGTGTGCGGGACACAAGGTAGAGTGCGCAGGACGCCGTAGGAAGTGTGCGGAACCCAAGGTAGAGTGCGCAGGACGCCGTAGAAAATTTGCGGGACCCAAATGGGAAAGCTCAGGACGCCGTAGAAAGTGTGCGGGACCCAAGGTAGAGTGCGCCGGACGCCGTAGAAAGTGTGCGGGACCCAAGGTAGAGTGCGCAGGACGCCGTAGAAAGTGTGCGGGACCCAAGGTAGAGTGCGCAGGACGCCGTAGAAAGTGTGCGGGACACAAGGTAGAGTGCGCAGGACGCCGTAGAAAACTTGCGGGACCCAAATGGGAAAGCTCAGGACGCCGTAGAAAGTGTGCGGGACACAAGGTAGAGTTCGCCGGACGCCGTAGAAAGTGTGCGGGACCCTAGGTAGAGTGCGCAGGACGCCGTAGAAAGTGTGCGGGACCCAAGGTAGAGTGCGCCGGACGCCGTAGAAAGTGTGCGGGACCCAAGGTAGAGTGCGCAGGACGCCGTAGAAAGTGTGCGGGACCCAAGGTAGAGTGCGCAGGACGCCGTAGAAAGTGTGCGGGACCCACGGTGGAGTGCGCCGGACGCCGTAGAAAATTTGCGGGACCCAAATGGGAAAGCTCAGGACGCCGTAGAAAGTGTGCGGGACCCAAGGTAGAGTGCGCAGGACGCCGTAGAAAGTGTGCGGGACACAAGGTAGAGTGCGCCAGACGCCGTAGAAAATTTGCGGGACCCAAATGGGAAAGCTCAGGACGCCGTAGAAAGTGTGCGGGACCCAAGGTAGAGTGCGCAGGACGCCGTAGAAAGTGTGCGGGACACAAGGTAGAGTGCGCCAGACGCCGTAGAAAATTTGCGGGACCCAAATGGGAAAGCTCAGGACGCCGTAGAAAGTGTGCGGGACCCAAGGTAGGGGGCGCCGGACGCCGTAGAAAGTGTGCGGGACCCAAGGGGAGTGCGCAGGACGCCGGAGAAAGTGTGCGGGACCCAAGGTAGAGTGCGCCGGACGCCGTAGAAAGTGAGTGGGACCCAAGGTAGAGTGCTCCGGACGCCGTAGAAAGTGTGTGGGACCCAAGGTAGAGTGCGCCGGACGACGTAGAAAGTGTGCGGGACCCAAGGTAGAATGCGCAGGACGCCGTAGAAAGTGTGCGGGACACAAGGTAGAGTGCGCCGGACGCCGTAGAAAGTGTGCGGGACCCAAATGGGAAAGCTCAGGATGCCGTAGAAAGTGTGCGGGACCCAGGGTAGAGTGCGCAGGACGCCGTAGAAAATTTCCGGGACCCAAATGGGAGTGCTCTGTATGCCGTAGAAAGTGTGCGGGACCCAAGGTAGAGTGCGCAGGACGCCGTAGAAAGTGTGCGGGACCCAAGGTAGAGTGCGCCAGACGCCGTAGAAAATTTTCGGGACCCAAATGGGAAAGCTCAGGACGCCGTAGAAAGTGTGCGGGACCCAAGGTAGAGTGCGCCGGACGCCGTAGAAAGTGTGCGGGACCCAAATGAGTGTGCGCAGGACGCCGTAGAAAGTGTGCGGGACCCAAGGTAGAGTGCGCCGGACGCCGTAGAAAGTGTGCGGGACCCAAGGTAGAGTGCGCAGGACGCCGTAGAAAGTGTGCGGGACCCAAGGTAGAGTGCGCAGGACGCCGTAGAAGGTGTGCGGGACACAAGGTAGCGTGCGCAGGACGCCGTAGAAAGTGTGCGGGACCCAAGGTAGAGTGCGCAGGACGCCGTACAAAAAGTGCGGGACCCAAGGTAGAGTGCGCCGGACGCCGTAGAAAGTGTGCGGGACCCAAGGTAGAGTGCGCAGGACGCCGTAGAAAGTGTGCGGGACTCAAGGTAGAGTGCGCAGGACGCCGTAGAAAATTTGCGGGACCCAAATGGGAAAGCTCAGGACGCCGTAGAACGTGTGCGGGACCCAAGGTGGAGTGCGCCGGACGGCGTAGAAAGTGTGAAGGACCCAAGGTAGAGTGCGCCGAACGCCGTAGAAAATTTGCGGGACCCAAATGGGAAAGCTCAGGACGCCGTAGAAAGTGTGCGGGACCCAAGGTAGAGTGCGCCGGACGCCGTAGAAAGTGTGCGGGACACAAGGTAGAGTGCGCCAGACGCCGTAGAAAATTTGCGGGACCCAAATGGGAAAGCTCAGGACGCCGTAGAAAGTGTGCGGGACCCAAGGTAGAGTGCGCAGGACGCCGTAGAAAGTGTGCGGGACCCAAGCTAGGGTGCGCAGGACGCCGTAGAAAGTGTGCGGGACCCAAGGTAGAGTGCGCAGGACGCCGTAGAAAGTGTGCGGGACCCAAGGTAGAGTGCGCCAGACGCCGTAGAAAGTGTGCGGGACCCAAATGGGAAAGCTCAGTACGCCGTAGAAAGTGTGCGGGACCCAAGGTAGAGTGCGCCGGATGCCGTAGAAAGTGTGTGGGACCCAAGGGGGAGCCCGCCGGACGCCGAAGAAAGTGTGCGGGACCCAAGCTAGTGTGCGCAGGACGCCGTAGAAAGTGTGCGGGACCCACGGTAGAGTGCGCCGGACGCCGTAGAAAGTGTGCGGGACCCAAGCTAGAGTGCGCAGGACGCCGTGGAAAGTGTGCGGGACCCAAGGTAGAGTGCGCCAGACGCCGTAGAAAATTTGCGGGACCCAAATGGGAAAGCTCAGGACGCCGTAGAAAGTGTGCGGGAATCAAAGTAGAGTGCGCCGGACGCGGTAGAAAGTGTGCGGGACCCGAATTTGAGTGCGCAGGACGCCATAGAAAGTGTGCGGGACCCAAGCTAGTGTGCGCAGGACGCCGTAGAAAGTGTGCCGGACCCAAGGTAGAGTGCGCCGGACGCCGTAGAAAGTGTGCGGGACCCTAGGTAGAGTGCGCAGGACGCCGTAGAAAGTATGGGGGACCCAAGGTAGCGTGCGCGGCACGCCGTAGAAAGTGTGCGGGACCCAAGGTAGAGTGCGCAGGACGCCGTAGAAAGTGTGCGGGACCCAAGCTAGTGTGCGCAGGACGCCGTAGAAAGTGTGCGGGACCCAAGGTAGAGTGCGCCGGACGCCGTAGAAAGTGTGCGGGACCCAAGGTAGAAAGCGCAAGACGCCGTAGAAAATTTGCGGGATCCAAATGGGAAAGCTCAGGACGCCGAAGCAAGTGTGCGGGACCCAAGGTAGAGTGCGCAGGACGCCGTAGAAAGTGTGTGGGACCCAGGGAAAGCGCAGGACGCCGTAGAAAGTGTGCGGGACCCAAGGTAGAGTGCGCAGGACGCCGTAGAAAGTATGGGGGACACAAGGTAGAGTGTGCCGGACGCCGTAGAAAGTGTGCGGGACCCAAGGTAGAGTGCGTAGTACGCCGTAGAAAGTGTGCGGGACCCAAGGTAGAGTGCGCAGGACGCCGTAGAAAGTGTGCGGGACCCAAGGTAGAGTGCGCAGGACGCCGTAGAAAGTGGGCGGGAGCCAAGGTAGTGAGGGCAGGACGACGTAGAAAGTGTGCGGCGCCTCAGGAAGAGTGTGCAGGACGGCGTAGAAAGTGTGCGGGACCCAGGGTAGAGTGCGCAGGACGCCGTAGAAAATTTGCGGCACCCAAATGGGAAAGCTCAGGACGCCGTAGAAAGTGTGCGGGACCCAAGGTAGAGTGCGCCGGACGCCGTAGAAAGTGTGCGGGACCCAAGGTAGAGTGCGCAGGATGCCGTAGAAAGTGTGCGGGACCCAAATGAGTGCGCCGGACGCCGTAGAAAGTGTGCGGGACCCAAGGTAGAGTGCGCAGGACGCCGTAGAAAGTGTGCGGGACCCAAGGTAGAGTGCGCAGGACGCCGTAGAAAGTGTGTGGGACCCGAATTAGAGTGCGCAGGACGCCGTAGAAAGTGTGCGGGACCCAAGCTAGTGTGCGCAGGACGCCGTAGAAAGTGTGCGGGACCCAAGGTAGAGTGCGCCGGACGCCGTAGAAAGTGTGCGGGACCCAAGCTAGAGTGCGCAGGACGCCGTAGAAAGTGTGCGGGACCCAAGGTAGAGTGCGCAGGACGCCGTAGAAAGTGTGCGGGACCCAAATGGGAAAGTGCGCAGGACGCCGTAGAAAGTGTGCGGGACCCAAGCTAGAGTGCGCAGGACGCCGTAGAAAGTGTGCGGGACCCAAGGTAGAGTGACCAGACGCCGTAGAAAATTTGCGGGTCCCAAATTGGAAGGCTCAGGACGCCGTAGAAAGTGTGCGGGACCCAAGGTAGAGTGCGCCGGACGCCGTAGAAAGTGTGCGGGACCCAAGGTAGAAAGCGCAAGACGCCGTAGAAAATTTGCGGGATCCAAATGGGAAAGCTCAGGACGCCGAAGCAAGTGTGCGGGACCCAAGGTAGAGTGCGCAGGACGCCGTAGAAAGTGTGCGGGAGTCAAAGTAGAGTGCGCCGGACGCGGTAGAAAGTGTGCGGGGGCCGAATGTGAGTGCGCGGGAGGCGATAGAAAGTGGGCGGGACCCAATGTTGAGTGCGCCGGACGCCGTAGAAAGTGTGTGGGACCCGAAGCTGAGTGTGCGCAGGACGCCGTAGAAAGCGTGCGGGACCCAAGGTAGAGTGCGCCGGACGCCGTAGAAAGTGTGCGGGACCCTAGGTAGAGTGCGCAGGACGCCGTAGAAAGTGTGCGGGACCCAAGGTAGAGTGCGGCGAACGCCGTAAAGGTGTGCGGGACCCAAGGTAGAGTGCGCCGGACGCCGTAGAAAATTTGCGGGACCCAAATGGGAAAGCTTAGGACGCCGTAGAAAGTGTGCGGGACCCAAGGTAGAGTGCGCAGGACGCCGTAGAAAGTGTGCGGGACACAAGGTAGAGTGCGCCAGACGCCGTAGAAAATTTGCGGGACCCAAATGGGAAAGCTCAGGACGCCGTAGAAAGTGTGCGGGACCCAAGGTAGAGTGCGCCGGACGCCGTAGAAAGTGTGCGGGACCCAAGGTAGAATGCGCAGGACGCCGTAGAAGGTGTGCGGGACCCAAGTGGAAGTGCGCAGGACGCCGTAGAAAGTGTGCGGGACCCAAGGTAGAGTGCGCAGGACGCCGTAGAAAGTGTGCGGGACCCAAGGTAGAGTGCGCAGGACGCCGTAGAAAGTGTGCGGGACACAAGGTAGAGTGCGCAGGACGCCGTAGAAAGTGTGCGGGACCCAAGGTAGAGTGCGCAGGACGCCGTAGAAAATTTGCGGGACCCAAATGGGAAAGCTCAGGACGCCGTAGAAAGTGTGCGGGACCCAAGGTAGAGTGCGCCGGACGCCGTAGAAAGTGTGCGGGACACAAGGTAGAGTGCGGCGGACGCCGTAGAAGGTGTGCGGGACCCAAGGTAGAGTGCGCCGGACGCCGTAGAAAGTGTGCGGGACCCTAGGTAGAGTGCGCAGGACGCCGTAGAAAGTGTGCGGGACCCAAGGTAGAGTGCGGCGGACGCCGTAAAGGTGTGCGGGACCCAAGGTAGAGTGCGCCGGACGCCGTAGAAAATTTGCGGGACCCAAATGGGAAAGCTTAGGACGCCGTAGAAAGTGTGCGGGACCCAAGGTAGAGTGCGCAGGACGCCGTAGAAAGTGTGCGGGACACAAGGTAGAGTGCGCAGGACGCCGTAGAAAGTGTGCGGGACCCAAGGTAGAGTGCGCAGGACGCCGTAGAAAATTTGCGGGACCCAAATGGGAAAGCTCAGGACGCCGTAGAAAGTGTGCGGGACCCAAGGTAGAGTGCGCCGGACGCCGTAGAAAGTGTGCGGGACACAAGGTAGAGTGCGGCGGACGCCGTAAAGGTGTGCGGGACCCAAGGTAGAGTTCGCCGGACGCCGTAGAAAGTGTGCGGGACCCTAGGTAAAGTGCGCAGGACGCCGTAGAAAGTGTGCGGGACACAAGGTAGAGTGCGCCAGACGCCGTAGAAAATTTGCGGGACCCAAACGGGAAAGCTCAGGACGCCGTAGAAAGTGTGCGGGACCCAAGTTAGAGTGCGCCGGACGCCGTAGAAAGTGTGCGGGACACAAGGTAGAGTGCGCCAGACGCCGCAGAAAATTTGCGGGACTCGAATGGGAAAGCTCAGTACGCCGAAGAAAGCGTGCGGGACCCAAGGTAGAGTGCGCCGGACGCCGTAGAAAGTGGAGTGCGCAGAACGCCGTAGAAAGTGTGCGGGACCCAAGGTAGAGTGCGCCGGACGCCGTAGAAAGTTTGTGGGATCCGAATGTAAGTGCGCCAGACGCCAAAGAAAGTGTGCGGGACCCAATGTTGAGTGCGCCGGACGCCATAGAAAGTATGCGGGACCCAAGCTAGAGTGCGCAGGACGCCGTAGAAAGCGTGCGGGACCCAAGGTAGAGTGCGCCGGACGCCGTAGAAAGTGTGCGGGACCCTAGGTAGAGTGCGCAGGACGCCGTAGAAAGTGTGCGGGACCCAAGGTAGAGTGCGGCGAACGCCGTAAAGGTGTGCGGGACCCAAGGTAGAGTGCGCCGGACGCCGTAGAAAATTTGCGAGACCCAAACGGGAAAGCTTAGGACGCCGTATAAAGTGTGCGGGACCCAAGGTAGAGTGCGCGGGACGCCGTAGAAAGTGTGCGGGACACAAGGTAGAGTGCGCCAGACGCCGTAGAAAATTTGCGGGACCCAAATGGGAAAGCTCAGGACGCCGTAGAAAGTGTGCGGGACCCAAGGTAGAGTGCGCCGGACGCCGTAGAAAGTGTGCGGGACACAAGGTAGAGTGCGCCAGACGCCGTAGAAAATTTGCGGGACCCAAATGGGAAAGCTCAGGACGCCGTAGAAAGTGTGCGGGACCCAAGGTAGAGTGCGCAGGACGCCGTAGAAAGTGTGCGGGACCCAAGGTAGAGTGCGCAGGACGCCGTAGAAAGTGTGCGGGACACAAGGTAGAGTGCGCAGGACGCCGTAGAAAGTGTGCGGGACCCAAGGTAGAGTGCGCAGGACGCCGTAGAAAATTTGCGGGACCCAAATGGGAAAGCTCAGGACGCCGTAGAAAGTGTGCGGGACCCAAGGTAGAGTGCGCCGGACGCCGTAGAAAGTGTGCGGGACACAAGGTAGAGTGCGGCGGACGCCGTAAAGGTGTGCGGGACCCAAGGTAGAGTTCGCCGGACGCCGTGGAAAGTGTGCGGGACCCTAGGTAGAGTGCGCAGGACGCCGTAGAAAGTGTGCGGGACCCAAGGTAGAGTGCGGCGGACGCCGTAAAAGTGTGTGGGACCCAAGGTAGAGTGCGCCGGACGCGGTAGAAAATTTGCGGGACCCAAATGGGAAAGCTTAGGACGCCGTAGAAAGTGTGCGTGACCCAAGGTAGAGTGCGCAGGACGCCGTAGAAAGTGTACGGGACACAAGGTAGAGTGCGCCAGACGCCGTAGAAAATTTGCGGGACCCAAATGGGAAAGCTCAGGACGCCGTAGAAAGTGTGCGGGACCCAAGTTAGAGTGCGCCGGACGCCGTAGAAAGTGTGCGGGACACAAGGTAGAGTGCGCCAGACGCCGCAGAAAATTTGCGGGACCCAAATGGGAAAGCTCAGTACGCCGTAGAAAGCGTGCGGGACCCAAGGTAGAGTGCGCCGGACGCCGTAGAAAGTGTGCGGGACCCTAGTTAGAGTGCGCAGGACGCCGTAGAAAGTGTGCGGAACCCAAGGTAGAGTGCGGCGGACGCCGTAAAGGTGTGCGGGACCCAAGGTAGAGTGCGCCGGACGCCGTAGAAAATTTGCGGGACCCAAATGGGTGAGCGCAGAACTTCAAAATCGTTTTGCGCCTTTATAGGAGAGTGTATAACACCCCTTTCTTCACGTCCCCTCCCCCTTAACCACTCATTTCAACTGCTTACCTGTTTATATGCACTAGCCTTTCTAAATCGGGTTTAAATACGATGGAAGTGTGAGTCAATCAAAATTCTGTAAAAAAGGGGTCTTCCAAGCAGAAGTGGTTTGGTTCGCGTTACAAATGTTTCAACAAAAAGGGAACAATAGGAAAGTGGAATCAGGAGAGTCTACAAAAAATAAAAGCACGCCCATGCCGATCACTTTTTCCGCAGGGCTACCGTAACCATTCTTGAACAAAACATGATAACGAATGTAAACACACGCTCATAACATGCGGGGTATAAAAGAGCGGAGGAGCGGTATGCATTCATTCACACACCGCTCTCCTCGAGAAGCCACTGGGGAGCGGCTGAGGAGGTAGAAAGTGTGCAAACATGTTTGTTGGCTATTAAGATGTGCTGACACTTGGAAAAATTTTAAAGGAGGGTTACGGTAGCCCTGCGGAAAAAATGATCGGCATGAGCGTGCTTGTACAAAAAATGAGCAATATCCTCTAAAAACTCTTTTTTTTTCGAAACTTCTAAACAGCAGAAACAAACCGTTGCGGTTCTTCATGAGGAAGCGCTTCTGGCTCCATAAAGAACTTTGATTATGTGAGTGCTGATAAAATATGTATATATGCATGTGTACCTAATAGCGATCATTAAAAGAGGAGATGATGTCAAATTGTTTTAGGAAACCATTCAGTTCTTCCTTGTAAAATACCACAACGGTTTGTTTTTGCTGTTTAGAAGTTTCGAAAAAGAAAAGAGTTTTTAGAGGATATTGCTCATTTTTTGTACAAGCACGCTCATGCCGATCATTTTTTCCGCAGGGCTACCGTAACCCTCCTTTAAAATTTTTCCAAGTGTCAGCACATCTTAATAACCAACAAACATGTTTGCACACTTTCGACCTCCTCAGCCGCTCCCCAGTGGCTTCTCGAGGAGAGCGGTGTGTGAATGAATGCATACCGCTCCTCCGCTCTTTTATACCCCGCATCTTATGAGCGTGTGTTTACATTCGTTATCATGTTTTGTTCAAGAATGGTTACGGTAGCCCTGCGGAAAAAGTGATCGGCATGGGCGTGCTTTTATTTTTTGTAGACTCTCCTCATTCCACTTTCCTATTGTTCCCTTTTTGTTGAAACATTTGTAACGCGAACCAAACCACTTCTGCTTGGAAGACCCCTTTTTTACAGAATTGTTCACTTTTTCTTGATATTACGCTGTAATATCCCATGCAAGAATTTCGAACAAAGAACCCAAACTGTTGTAAAACTATCTCAGAAAAATCACTCGATGTGGCTGACAAGACCGATGTTCACATGATATTAGCTAAGAAATGAATGATATCCATGATATCGTTCCACATAATTCATTCATATTGATCGCGTCGGCCACATCTGGCTACACCGGGTGTTATTTGCACCTTCCATATTTTTCATACGTATCGAACGGGTCGGCCACGGTGATTTTCTCATCCAACTCTGACAGGGGCCTGACAGGGGCTTTAGGCCCCGGTTTTAGTTGCTCGCTCAGACGTAGCCAGCCCGGTCGATAATCATGAAAGCCTGCTAGCCTACAGCCGGATGCAGAATCTGCCCACAGTTCTTCGCTTGCGAATGAAATTACATAACTCAAAACCTGCACAGTCAGAAACTACCTTCCATTACATTTGGACACTTTCATATTAGTGGAACGAAGCTTTTTTCCATACTCATTACTAGCGAGACCTAGCGAAGTTTTCGCTCACAGAAACTTTTGCGTGAGCCAACTACCTGAGACGGATTAGTTAGTTAGAACGGTGGTGACTGACTTCCGTCTAACCGAAAGTTGCTGTACGTAGGTATGGACTCTCCTGAGCAGAGCAGGGTGCCGTACATTTACAGCAGGCCGTGGGGGTATCACAAATGTGGGATCAAAAAGCAAAATATAAGAAGCCAGCAGTAAATCGTCGGTTGCTACCGGCATAAAATTCACAACCCCTTCTGCACTTCCTTCCCTTACTCTGCCAATTCGAGACTTGATGCCGCAGCAAAAGAGACTTGATGCTCATGTATAAGTCGGCATGAAGTCTTAATTTGCCGCGCTAAATTCACTGTATGGGTGAATTTGCCGCTAGGAGAGGTGAGAATGAGGTGAATTTCCCGTGAAAATGGTGCGAACTGGCAGCGAGAGAGGGTCCAATTTACCCCGAAAATGAGGTGAATTAACACTCCGAAAAATGGGTGAATTTACCCCGAAAATTTCACGAATTTGAAGGTCCACAGCAAGGAAGCCCCCTTGTCCGCAACATGAGCGTAATCTTCACCGAGGTCTGCGGTGAGGAGCCACCCTCTGCGGACCCCGGCGTAACTCGTCCCCCGTCGTGAGGATACCCACTGTATCCTCCCAGCAATAAAATTATGCTGGCCTCCGGAGAGTGACCCGAAGTCACCTTTCAGGGCCGGCAGCAGAATGCCGAATGAGGACTCTGGTGGGATGAGGCTGTTTTTATACCGGCGGTGCTCATAGTAAACACATTGAGACGTGATTATTCGTTTTATCATGTTTCTCGCTGGGATGTTTTCATTTGTTTAGAAATTTCTGAGATGCCAGCAACGGCGGTAATTTCACCCTTTGCGCTGAGTGGTATCCAGCCGCTCAACAACTGATATGCATTAACATGTTAGCGCAGGCGGTATTTTCACGCTTTGCGCTGACTGATATCCAACCGCTCAGCAAATTCACCCTTTGCGCGGATAAGCTTTCATGACGGCGCTAAAGGTGAATTTGATGCCTTATGATAACAAAGCGTGATAAAGGCCGCTTCCGCCGAAGCAGCAAGTCTCCAATTGGGAGTACGTCGCTACCCACTGCCCTTTCTTCCATTTTGTAGAGTTCACAAGCTATTAATCTCGCCTTACCGTCTCTATCATGATAAGGACAAACGCATTCTCATTTTATATGATGTTTCCCTAGTTCACCAACATCATGCCCTTGTTCTCAATGAATGAAATTAGAAGGTGGTTGTTTATGTTTTTGTGGTGCAGATTTTGATAAGCTCAGACTTGCAACATATAAAAAACTGGTTTTTGGAAGTTAGGGAATCGAAATGACTGAGCGGTTGCAATGAGTGGCGAACAGAGAAGGTGCGGAAGTGGACCTGCTGCTTGTTTCCTAAAACTGGCAAGAAAATGTCTCAGGAGTTCTGCGTCAATCTCGAAACGCGTCGCACGCTTCTCAAAATTCATGTTTTTCTAATCTGTTTTCTTCTCCACAAAGGTTAAGATTTAGCATTAAAAATTTAAAAACCTTTTTTCAAATTCTTCACTCTTGGTAACGTCCTGCACACTCCCACTGCGGTCCTGCTAACTTTTGATGACCTGCACACTCCCACTCGTGACCTGTGCATTTTCTATGACGCCCTGCACACTCCCACTGGGGTCCTGCACACTCCCACTGGGGACCTGCGTACCCTCTATGACGTCCTGCACCCTACCATTTGGGTCCTGCACACAATCTGTGACGTGCTGCACACTCGCGTTGGGGTCCTGCACACATTCAATGACGTCCTGCGCACTCCTACTCAGGACCTGCACATTTTTCTGTTATGTGCTGCACACTCCAGCTGGGGTCCTGCACAATTTCTATGACGTCCTGCACACTCCCGCTGGGGACCTGCACATTTTCTATGATGTCCTGCGCACTTCCACCGGGGTCCTGCACACTTTCTATGACGTCCTGCACACTTCGTCTGGGGTCCTGCACATTTCCTACGATGTCCTGCACACTCCCGCTGGGGTCCTGCACAATTTCTATGACGTCCTGCACACTTCCTTTTGGGGTCCTGTACACTTTCAATGACGTCCTGCACACTCCCGCTGGGGACCTGCACATTTTCTATGATGTCCTGCACACTTCCACCGGGGTCCTGCACACTTTCTATGACGTCGTGCATACTCCCACTGGGGTCCTGCACACTTTCTACGACGTCCTGCACACTTCCGCTGGGGTCCTGCAAACTTTCCATGACGCCCTGCACACTCCCACTGGGGTCCTCCACACTTTCTATGACGTCCTGCACACTTCCGCTGGGGTCCTGCACATTCCTACTTAGGGCCTGCGCACTTTCTATGACGTCCTGCACACTCCGATTAGGGTCCTGCACACTTTCTATGACTTCTTGCACACCCTCACTGGGGTCCTGCACTCCTTTTATGACGCCCTGCATTTTTTGCATCGCTAGACGACTCGCAGAAGTTATCATGACCCACGGCCAAAAGTGCGCTCCACGGACAAACTCGGTTGGCCCGAGGCACGTAAGAGGTGACTCGGGCTGATTTTTTGGTAATCGATAAATGTCGCACCCACCTAAATGTTGGTACCATTTCATACAAGTTTTGATCGGCCATTCCTAAGATATGCGGGACACATGCACACACATACACACACACACACACACATCGGGACATAACTGCTTTAAGTATAAGGATTTCGTTTCTGCCGCCCCATTACTTCGCAGAACAGCCGCTTCGATTCGATGGATTTGATATGAAAAAGCTCTGCTGAGCTGCGAATGGAGATAGCTCTAACAAATTGTTTTTGAATTTAGATGCTGATAAGCAACTACCATTTATTGCAGAAAACATCAGTAGGCTGGTGAAGAAGATTGAGGGAGCACTCAAAATGGGATTGTGTGAATGGCCTCAGCGCGTTACGAAACTGAAAAGCAGCCTGGCAACATGACCTGACATGACTTGCATAACATCTCAAGCTTTCTGCACGCTATGCTTGTCATCCTTACACTTTTACAGAAGTTTCGCAAGGTGTTCTCGTACTCCTGCGCAAATTTCGAGGCATCCAGCACACTATCTGAGACAACTAGCGGAAAGCTCAAGACTCTTGCTGATTCTTTGGGGTATCCTGTATAATTTCTCGGATGGCTAGCATCGAGTCTGGGCTCCTGCTCACTCTACGGGGTGGTCTTCACAACTTTTCGGATGACCAGCAACGGGTCCCGAACACCTGCCCACTATCCGGGTTTTCACGACGTCCCGATGACGTCATCAGAAGCCCGAAGCACTTTTGGGACTATCCTAGACGGGGGGGGGCACCCACGATTTTCTCATGAAAATGAATGAAAAACCTGATAAAAGATGTTTGATGCTGCTATCAATCATTGTTGTTGATGAAGTTCTGTAGAAATACTTCGATTGATAGCGTTATAGATCGGTGGTTCATTCCATTTCTGACTTGAACCTTGAGTGCCCCCCCGTCTAGGATAGTCCCGCACTTTTCACGACGTCACGATGACGTCATTAGAAGCCCGAAGCACTTTTCATGATGTTCCGATGACGTCATCAAAACCCCGGGGCACTTTTCACGACGTCCCGATGACGTCATCAGAAGCCCGAAGCACTTTTAACGATGTTCCGATGACGTCATCAGAAGCCCGAAGCACTTTTAACGATGTTCCGATGACGTCATCAGAAGCCCGAAGCACTTTTAACGATGTTCCGATGACGTCATCAGAAGCCCGGTGCACTTCTCACGACGTCACGATGACGTCATTAGAAGCCCGAAGCACTTTTCACGATGTTCCGATGACGTCATCAGAAGCCCGGAGCACTTTCCACGACGTTCCGATGACGTCATCAGAAGCCCGAAGCATTTTCCACGACGTTCCGATGACGTCATCAGAAGCCCGAAGCACTTTTCACGATGTTCCGATGACGTCATCAGAAGCCCGAAGCACTTTTAACGATGTTCCGATGACGTCATCAGAAGCCCGAAGCACTTTCCACGACGTTCCGATGACGTCATCAGAAGCCCGAAGCACTTTTCACGACGTCCCGATGACGTCATCAGAAGCCCGAAGCACTTTTCACGACGTCCCGATGACGTCATCAGAAGCCCGAAGCACTTTTCACGGTGTTCCGATGACGTCATCGGAAGCCCGGAGCACTTTCCACGACGTTCCGATGACGTCATCAGAAGCCCGGAGCACTTTCCACGACGTTCCGATGACGTCATCAGAAGCCCGAAACACCTTTCACGATGTTCCGATGACGTCATCAGAAGCTCGGAGCACTTTTCACGACGTCCCGATGACGTCATCAGAAGCCCGAAGCACTTTTAACGATGTTCCGATGACGTCATCAGAAGCCCGGAGCACTTTCCACGACGTTCCGATGACGTAATCAGAAGCCCGAAGCACTTTCCACGACGTTCCGATGACGTCATCAGAAGCCCGAAGCACTTTTCACGATGTTCCGATGACGTCATCAGAAGCCCGAAGCACTTTCCACGACGTTCCGATGACGTCATCAGAAGCCCGAAGCACTTTCCACGACGTTCCGATGACGTCATCAGAAGCCCGAAGCACTTTCCACGACGTTCCGATGACGTCATCAGAAGCCCGAAGCACTTTCCACGACGTTCCGATGACGTCATCAGAAGCCCGAAGCACTTTCCACGACGTTCCGATGACGTCATCAGAAGCCCGAAGCACTTTCCACGACGTTCCGATGACGTAATCAGAAGCCCGAAGCACTTTTCACGATGTTCCGATGACGTCATCAGAAGCCCGAAGCACTTTCCACGACGTTCCGATGACGTCATCAGAAGCCCGAAGCACTTTCCACGACGTTCCGATGACGTCATCAGAAGCCCGAAGCACTTTTCACGACGTCCCGATGACGTCATCAGAAGCCCGAAGCACTTTTCACGACGTCCCGATGACGTCATCATAAGCCCGAAGCACTTTTCACGACGTCCCGATGATGCCATCAGAATCCCCCCTCACCTACAAATCGATTACTTACCAGCCTACGTACCTCCTACCAACTTACCTGTCTGCCAAGTTGATTGCCTGAGACCATTGGCAGTGGCTATTAGCAGTGAGGACTGAAAAGCGTGACGGCCTACGGCCCACGGCCTACGGCCCACGGCCTATGGCTCGCGGCCTACGGCGCACACCATGAAATTTTCTTAAGCTTTCGGGCTCACAACTTTGTTATTTGTGAATCGATTTTGCTGAAATTTGGATAGCAGGTGTCTTCTGGACCCCTTCACTTATATCCAGAAGGAAATCTTCAGAAATTCTGTTTCAAAGATTCTATAAACTATTTTATAAAATTCTAAGTGATCACAAGGCCTAGGCAAAACCAAACCTCTCCAGCCGCTTCGCGGCTGGAGCGATATGCATCCAGGAAACACAAGCATCAATATAGTTCATTTGCCAATAAAGGTTGCAGGGTGTCGGTTGGACATGGAGGCATTTACTAAATCTCAAACAGCGGTTGTCTATGATGACATAAATTCCTGAAAGTTTAGGTTCCTGGCAAAAGTAAAGATTTGGCATGGCCATAGAAATATACTCAGTTAAAAAGGGAAAATAAAGAAAATTGAGAAAAGGTTTTGAAATATTCCTGAGAACGATTTGGCGTAGAATAATTTGTTTCTCGGGAAATGAAGTGAAATAGTTGAAAGTATGATTTGGCAGTCGAGTTCGAACTATCTATTGATAAGAGTTGTGCAAAGCGAGAGATCGCCTTGTCTGTGCTGATCCGTAGAACATATCAAAGCGAAATCACGCGTGAAATGGGAAGCATCGAAACTTTTTCAGGAGCTGTAATGCAGCGGTCTTCACGTATTAGGTGAAGTAAAATCAACACGCGTGATTTCGCTTTGATATTTTCTACGGATAAGCACAGACAAGGCGATCTCTCGTTTTGCACAACTCTTACCAATAGTTGGTTCAAACTCGACTGCCAAATCATACTTTCAACTATTTCACTTCATTTCCCGAGAAACAAATTATTCTACGCCAAATCGTTCTCAGGAATATTTCAAAACCTTTTCTCATTTTTCTTTATTTTCCCTTTTTAACTGAGTATATTTCTATGGCCATGCCAAATCTTTACTTTGCCAGGAACCTAAACATTCAGAATTTCATTTATTTTCCTAAGGTTTCCTTTCTAACATGATTTATGCCTGGTGGTGTTAGATGAAAGTAAACCACTTTGATTTCCTGCTCCCCCTTCTGTGACGTCCTGCGCATTCCAACTGATGTCCTGCACACTTCCACTAATGTACTGCACCCTCCCACTGATGTCCTGCACTCTTTCTATGACGTCCTGCACCCTCCCACTGATGTCCTGCACTCTTTCTATGACGTCCTGCACCCTCCCACTGATGTCCTGCACACTTTCTATGTCATCTTACACACTGCCACTAATGTCCTGCACACTTTCTACGGCGTTCTGCGCACACCCATTTGAGTCCGGCACTTTCTACGGTGTTCTGCGCACACCAATTTGGGTCACAAGCACGCTCACGCCGATTATTTTTCCGCAGGGCTACCGTAACCCTCCTTCAAAAATTTTCTGAGTGTCAGCTTCGATATGAGCACATCGTAATAGCCAACGAACGTGTTTGCACAATTTCGACCTCCTCAGCCACTTCCCGGCGGCTTCTCGAAGAGAATGGTGTGTGAATGAATGCATACCGCTCCTCTGCCCTTTTATACCCCGCATGTTATGAGCGTGTGTTATCGTTCGTTATCATGTTTTGCTCAAGAATGGTTACGGTAGCCCTGCGGAAAAAATGATCAGCATGGGCGTGCTTCTATTTGGGTCCCGCTCACTTTCTACGGCGTCTTGCGCACTTTCACTTTGTCACCGCACACTTTCTACGGCGTCCGGCGCACTCTCATTTGGGTCCCGCACACTTTCTACGGCGTTCTGCGCACGCCCATTTGGGTCCCGCACGCTTTCTACGGCGTCCGGCGCACTCCCACTTGGGTCCCGCACGCTTTCTACGGCGTGTGGCGCACTCTCATTTGGGTCCCGCACACTTTCTACGGCGTCCGGCGCACTCCCACTTGAGTCCCGCACACTTTCTACGGCGTCCGGCGCACTCCCACTTGGGTCCCGCACACTTTCTACGGCGTCCAACGCTCTCTCATTTGGGTCCCGCTCACTTTCTACGGCGTCCGCCGCACTCTCATTTGAATCCCGCACACTTTGTACGGCGTCCGGCGCACTCCCACGTGGGTCCCGCACACTTTCTAGGGCGTCCGCCGCACTCTCATTTGAGTCCCGCACACCTTGTACGGCGTCCGGCGCACTCTCATTTGGCTTCCAAACACTTTCTAGGGCGTTCTGCGCACACCCATTTGGGTCCCGCACACTTTCTGCGCACACCCATTTGGGTCCCGCACACTTTCTACGGCGTCCGGCCCACTCCCACTTGGGTACCGCACACTTTCTACGGCGTTCTGCGCACACCCATTTAGGTCCCACACTTTCTACGGCGTCTTTCGCACTCCTGTTGGGGTCCCGCACACTATCTACGGCGTTCTGTGGCGCAGTTGTGAGTCACACCGTGCGGCGTTCCAAAAAGTACTTCCGAGATCCTGCCGTATTGATTGAAGCGTTGCCCCGTCAAATCCTGAGCAAAAGCCTATCAGTAACGGTGTTCATTTCACTTGTTCATTTTTACGAATAAGTAAACGTCGGATGGTTTATAATAACATGTTTACGTGTTTTTGTCTTTCTTGACCCTCAATTTTGAGGTTCCGCAAAAATTGAGCAACCAACTTAAAATTTCGACAGGAGCTAGGTGCAAACAAAACCAGCTTCCTGGCCAAAAATGAGCTCTCTAGCTCAACGATAAGTGTTCCAACAAGATCGTGAACGCCAACTGAAAAAAGAAAAGGAGAATAACATTTTTTTCGACCAAAATGACGTGGTTTTGACACTTTTTCTCGAATCTCAGGTTACCATTCCGGACCATTTTTTGAACAGTCATTCACCTTTCTAAAGTATATCAAATACAAAAAGAACGGTCTTCCTACGTTTACTCTGGACCCTGATGCTGAGATCAGGGGGTTGCGCGATGGCGAATCAAAGCCAAATCTGGTGAGCGCTTCGCGCTCACCACAATGAATATTCTATCAAAAAGGGTTCTTCCAAGCGAAAGAGGTTTCGTTCGACTCAGAAACGTTCCAACAAAAAGGGAACAATAGGAAAGTGAAATGAAGAGAGTGCACAAAAAGTGAACAATATAATTTAATTTCAAGGCGATATTCTCGGTCGACTCTTCTAAACAACGAAAACAAACCGTTGCGGTGTTCTACACGGAAGCACTTTGTGGTTCCGAAAATGGTTCTGACTACGCAAGAACCATTAAAATGTATATGTATGCAATCCTAATACTTACCATCAAAACAGAAGATGATTTCCAAAAGACCTGCACAGATGGTCAGCTCCAGATGTAAGGAGAAGCGAAATTATAGATATAGAAGTACAGCATCAAACGAGAATATTCCCATAAAATCTCATGGAACGAATAGAAGCCGTTTTCTGGAAAACACTAAACTCTTCCTCGTAAAAAACCTTAACGGTTTATTTTCGCTGTTTAGAAGAGTCGACCAAGAATATCGCCTTGAAATTAAATTATATTGTTCACTTTTTGTGCACTCTCTTCATTTCACTTTCCTATTGTTCCCTTTTTGTTGGAACGTTTCTGAGTCGAACCAAACCTCTTTCGCTTGGAAGACCCCTTTTTGATAGAATTGTTCACTTTTTATCCATATTACGCAGTAATATCCCATGTATGTAATTCATGCAAAACTGGCATACTTCATTACGCTTACTTATTCGGTTCATATATAGGTTGCTAGAGTACACCGACTTCTCGTCATTGTGAGAGAGTTATAATTACAGAAATCTACATTAGGCGAAATCGCCTCTGAAGCACCTGAATAGTTCGATTCTTGATCCATTATCGGCGACCCTTCTGCAACTGCAGTGAACGCAAATACCTTACTTACTGTCAATATCTGTGCGAAAGATTCATAAAGCCCAGCAGAAGTAAAGACGACGTCCCGATGACGTCATCAGAAGCCAGAAGCACTTTTCACGACGTCCCGGTGACGTCATCAGAAGCCAGAAGCACTTTTCACGACGTCCCGATGACGTCATCATAAGCCAGAAGCACTTTTCACGACGTCCCGATGACGTCATTAGAAACCAAATGCACTTTTCACGACGTCCCGATGACGTCATCAGGAGCCAGAAGCACTTTTCACGACGTACCGATGACGTCATCAGAAGCCAGAAGCACTTTTCATCGACGTCCCGATGACTGCTGGTCATTAGAAACCAGATGCACTTTTCACGACGTCCGATGACGTCATCAGAAGCCAGAAGCACTTTTCCTTAACGACGTCGATGACGTCATCAGGAGCCAGAAGCACTTTTCACGACGTCCCGATGACGTCATCAAAGCCAGAAGCACTTTCACGACGTCCCGATGACGTCATCAGAAGCCAGAAGCACTTTTCGCGACGTCCGATGACGTCATCAAACCAAGCACTTTTCGACGTACCGATGACGTCATCAGAAGCCAGAAGCACTTTTCACGACGTCCCGATGACGTCATTAGAAGCCAGATGCACTTTTCACGACGTCCCGATGACGTCATCAGAAGCCAGAAGCACTTTTCACAACGTCCCGATGACGTCATCAGAAGCCAGAAGCACTTTTCGACGTCCCGATGACGTCATCAGAAGCCAGATGCACTTTTCACGACGTCCCGATGACGTCATCAGAAGCCAGAAGCACTTTTCACGACGTCCCGATGACGTCATCAAACCAGTAAGCACTTTTCACGACGTCGATGACGTCATCAGAAGCCAGATGCACTTTTCACGACGTCCCGATGACGTCATCAGAAGCCAGAAGCACTTTCACGACGACGTCCGATGACGTCATCAAACCGAAACACTTTTCACGACGTCCCGATGACGTCATCAAATCAAATGCACTTTTCACGACGTCCCGATGACGTCATCAGAAGCCAGAAGCACTTTTCGACGTCCCGATGACGTCCATCAGAAGCCAGAAGCACTTTTTCTTCACGACGTCCCGATGACGTCATCAGAAGCCAGATGCACTTTTCACGACGTCCCGATGACGTCATCAGAAGCCAGAAGCACTTTTCACGACGTCCCGATGACGTCATCAGAAGCCAGAAGTACTTTCACGACGTCCCGATGACGTCATCAGAAACAGAAGCACTTTTCGACGTCCCGATGACGTCATCAGAAGCCAGAAGCACTTTCACGACGTCCGATGACGTCATCAGAAGCCAGAAGCACTTTTCACGACGTCCCGATGACGTCATCAGAAGCCAAGCACTTTTCACGACGTCCCGATGACGTCATCAGAAACCAGAAGCACTTTCACGACGTCCCGATGACGTCATCAGAAGCCAGAAGCACTTTCACGACGTCCCGATGACGTCATCAGAAACCAGATGCACTTTTCACGACGTCCCGATGACGTCATCAGAAGCCAGATGCACTTTTCGACGTCCGATGACGTCATCAGAAACCAGAAGCACTTTTCACGACGTCCCGATGACGTCATCAGAAGCCAGAAGCACTTTCACGACGTCCCGATGACGTCATCAGAAGCCAGAAGCACTTTTCACGACGTCGATGACGTCATCAGAAGCCAGAAGCACTTTTCACGACGTCCCGATGACGTCATCAGAAGCCAGAAGCACTTTTCACGACGTCCCGATGACGTCATCAGAAGCCAGAAGCACTTTTCACGACGTCCCGATGACGTCATCAGAAGCCAGAAGCACTTTTCGACGTCCCGATGACGTCATCAGAAGCCAGAAGCACTTTTTCGCGACGTCCGATGACGTCATCAGAAGCCAGAAGCACTTTCACGACGTCCCGATGACGTCATCAAACCAGAAGCACTTTTCACGACGTCCCGATGACGTCATCAGAAGCCAAATGCACTTTCACGACGTCCCGATGACGTCATCAGCCAGAAGCACTTTTCACGACGTCCCGATGACGTCATCAGAAGCCAGAAGCACTTTCACGACGTCCGATGACGTCATCAGAAGCCAAGCACTTTTCGACGTCCCGATGACGTCATCAGAAGCCAGAAGCACTTTTCACGACGTCCCGATGACGTCATCAAAGCCAGAAGCACTTTTCGACGTCCCGATGACGTCATCAGAAGCCAGAAGCACTTTTCACGACGTCCCGATGACGTCATCAGAAGCCAGAAGCACTTTTCACGACGTCCGATGACGTCATCAGAAGCCAGAAGCACTTTTCGACGTCCCGATGACGTCATCAGAAGCCAGAAGCACTTTCACGACGTCCCGATGACGTCATCAGAAGCCAGAAGCACTTTTCGACGTCCGATGGCGTCATCAGAAGCCAGAAGCACTTTTCACGACGTCCCGATGACGTCATCAAAGCCAGAAGCACTTTTCGACGTCGATGACGTCATCAGAAGCCAGAAGCACTTTTCACGACGTCCCGATGACGTCATCAGAAGCCAGAAGCACTTTTCACGACGTCCCGATGACGTCATCAAAGCCAGAAGCACTTTTCACGACGTCCCGATGACGTCATCAGAAGCCAGAAGCACTTTTCACGACGTCCCGATGACGTCATCAGAAGCCAGAAGCACTTTTCACGACGTCCCGATGACGTCATCAGAAGCCAGAAGACTTTTCACGACGTCCCGATGACGTCATCAAAAGCCAGAAGCACTTTTCACGACGTCCCGATGACGTCATCAGAAGCCAAGCACTTTTCACGACGTCCCGATGACGTCATCAGAAGCCAGAAGCACTTTTCGACGTCCCGATGACGTCATCAGAAACCAGAAGCACTTTTCACGACGTCCCGATGACGTCATCAGAAGCCAGAAGCACTTTTCGACGTCCCGATGACGTCATCAGAAGCCAGAAGCACTTTTCACGACGTCCCGATGACGTCATCAGAAGCCAGATGCACTTTTCACGACGTCCCGATGACGTCATCAGAAGCCAGAAGCACTTTTCGACGTCCCGATGACGTCATCAGAAGCCAAAGCACTTTTCACGACGTCCTGATGACGTCATCAGAAGCCAGAAGCACTTTTCACGACGTCCGATGACGTCATCAGAAGCCAGAAGCACTTTTCACGACGTCCCGATGACGTCATCAGAAGCCAAAGCACTTTTCACGACGTCCCGATGACGTCATCAGAAGCCAGAAGCACTTTTCACGACGTCCGATGACGTCATCAGAAGCCAGAAGCACTTTCACGACGTCCCGATGACGTCATCAGAAGCCAGAAGCACTTTTCACGACGTCCCGATGACGTCATCAGAAGCCAGAAGCACTTTTCACGACGTCCCGATGACGTCATCAGAAGCCAGAAGCACTTTTCACGACGTCCCGATGACGTCATCAAACCAGAAGCACTTTTCACGACGTCCCGATGACGTCATCAGAAGCCAGAAGCACTTTTTCACGACGTCCCGATGACGTCATCAGAAGCCAGAAGCACTTTTCACGACGTCCCGATGACGTCATCAGAAGCCAGAAGCACTTTCACGACGTCCCGATGACGTCATCAGAAGCCAGAAGCACTTTTCACGACGTCCGATGACGTCATCTGACCAAAGACTTTTCACGACGTCCCGATGACGTCCAGAAGCACTTTTCACGACGTCCCGATGACGTCATCAGAAGCCAGAAGCACTTTTCACGACGTCCCGATGACGTCATCGAAGCCAGAAGCACTTTCACGACGTCCCGATGACGTCATCAGAAGCCAGAAGCACTTTTCACGACGTCCCGATGACGTCATCAGAAGCCAGAAGCACTTTTCACGACGTCCCGATGACGTCATCAGAAGCCAGAAGCACTTTTCGACGTCCCGATGACGTCATCAGAAGCCAGAAGCACTTTTCACGACGTCCCGATGACGTCATCAGAAGCCAGAAGCACTTTCACGACGTCCCGATGACGTCATCAGAAGCCAGAAGCACTTTTCACGACGTCCCGATGACGTCATCAGAAGCCAGAAGCACTTTTCACGACGTCCCGATGACGTCATCAGAAGCCAGAAGCACTTTTCACGACGTCCCGATGACGTCATCAAGCCAGAACGCACTTTTCACGACGTCCCGATGACGTCATCAGAAGCCAGAAGCACTTTTCACGACGTCCCGATGACGTCATCAGAAGCCAGAAGCACTTTCACGACGTCCCGATGACGTCATCAGAAGCCAGAGCACTTTTCACGACGTCCCGATGACGTCATCAGAAGCCAGATGCACTTTTCACGACGTCCCGATGACGTCATCAGAAGCCAGAAGCACTTTTCGACGTCCCGATGACGTCATCAGAACCAGAAGCACTTTCACGACGTCCCGATGACGTCATCAGAGCCAGAAGCACTTTTCACGACGTCCCGGTGACGTCATCAGAAGCCAGAAGCACTTTTCACGACGTCCCGATGACGTCATCAGAAGCCAGAAGCACTTTTCACGACGTCCCGATGACGTCATCAGAAGCCAAAGCACTTTTCACGACGTCCCGATGACGTCATCAGAAGCCAGAAGCACTTTTCACGACGTCCCGATGACGTCATCAGAAGCCAGAAGCACTTTTCGACGTCCCGATGACGTCATCAGAAGCCAAAGCACTTTTCGACGTCCCGATGACGTCATCAGAAGCCAGAAGCACTTTTCGACGTCCCGATGACGTCATCAGAAGCCAGAAGCACTTTTCACGACGTCCCGATGACGTCATCAGAAGCCAGAAGCACTTTTCACGACGTCGATGACGTCATCAGAAGCCAGAAGCACTTTTCACGACGTCCCGATGACGTCATCAGCCAGAAGCACTTTTCACGACGTCCCGATGACGTCATCAGAAGCCAGAAGCACTTTCACGACGTCCCGATGACGTGATCAGAAGCCAGAAGCACTTTTCACGACGTCCCGATGACGTCATCAGAAGCCAGAAGCACTTTTCACGACGTCCCGATGACGTCATCAGAAGCCAGAAGCACTTTTCACGACGTCCCCGTGACGTCATCAGAACCAGAAGCACTTTTCGACGTCCCGATGACGTCATCAGAAGCCAGAAGCACTTTTCACGACGTCCCGATGACGTCATCAGAAGCCAGAAGCACTTTTCACGACGTCCCGATGACGTCATCAAAGCCAGAAGCACTTTTCACGACGTCCCGATGACGTCATCAGAAGCCAGAAGCACTTTTCACGACGTCCCGATGACGTCATCAAAGCCAGAAGCACTTTTCACGACGTCCCGATGACGTCATCAGAAGCCAAAGCACTTTTCACGACGTCCCGATGACGTCATCAGAAGCCAGAAGCACTTTTCACGACGTCCCGATGACGTCATCAGAAGCCAGAAGCACTTTTCACGACGTCCCGATGACGTCATCAGAAGCCAGAAGCACTTTTCACGACGTCCCGATGACGTCATCAGAAGCCAGAAGCACTTTTCACGACGTCCCGATGACGTCATCAGAAGCCAGAAGCACTTTTCACGACGTCCCGATGACGTCATCAGAAGCCAGAAGCACTTTCACGACGTCCCGATGACGTCATCAAAGCCAGAAGCACTTTTCACGACGTCCCGATGACGTCATCAGAAGCCAGAAGCACTTTTCACGACGTCCCGATGACGTCATCAGCCAGAAGCACTTTTCGACGTCCCGATGACGTCATCAGAAGCCAGAAGCACTTTTCACGACGTCGATGACGTCATCAGAAGCCAGAAGCACTTTTTCACGACGTCCCGATGACGTCATCAGAAGCCAGAAGCACTTTTCGACGTCCCGATGACGTCATCAGAAACCAAGCACTTTTCACGACGTCCCGATGACGTCATCAGAAGCCAGAAGCACTTTTCGACGTCCCGATGACGTCATCAGAAGCCAGAAGCACTTTCACGACGTCCCGATGACGTCATCAGAAGCCAGAAGCACTTTTCGACGTCCCAATGACGTCATCAGAAGCCAGAAGCACTTTTCACGACGTCCCCATGACGTCATGAGAATCCAGAACCACTTTTCACGACGTCCCGATGACGTCATCAGAAGCCAGAAGCACTTTTCACGACGTCCCGATGACGTCATCGAGAGCCAGAAGCACTTTTCGCGACGTCCCGATGACGTCATCAGAAGCCAGAAGCACTTTTCACGACGTCCCGATGACGCCATCAGAAGCCAGAAGCACTTTTCACGACGTCCCGATGACGTCATCAGAAGCCAGAAGCACTTTTCACGACGTCCCGATGACGCCATCAGAAGCCAGAAGCACTTTACACGACGTCCCGATGACGTCATCAGAAGCCGCAAGCTTTTTTCACGACGTCCCGATGACGTCATCAGAAGCCAGAAGCACTTTTCACGACGTCCCGATGACGTCATCAGAAGCCAGAAGCACTTTTCACGACGTCCCGATGACGTCATCAGAAGCCAGAAGCACTTCTTACGGCGTCCCGATGACGTCATCAGAAGCAGAAGCACTTTTCACGACGTCCCGATGACGTCATCAGAAGCCAGAAGCACTTTCACGACGTCCCGATGACGTCCTTAGAAGCCAGAAGCTTTTTTCACGCCGTCCCGATGACGTCATCAGAAGCCAGAAGCACTTTTCACGACGTCCCGATGACGTCATCAGAAGCCAGAAGCACTTTTCACGACGTCCCGATGACGTCATCAGAAGCCAGAAGCACTTTTCACGACGTCCCGATGACGTCATCAGAAGCCAGAAGCACTTTTCACGACGTCCCGATGACGTCATCAGAAGCCAGAAGCACTTTTCACGACGTCCCGATGACGTCATCAGAAGCCAGAAGCACTTTTCACGACGTCCCGATGACGTCATCAGAAGCCAGAAGCACTTTTCACGACGTCCCGATGACGTCATCAAGCCGAGAAGCACTTTTCACGACGTCCCGATGACGTCATCAGAAGCCAGAAGCACTTTTCACGACGTCCCGATGACGTCATCAGAAGCCAGAAGCACTTTTCACGACGTCCCGATGACGTCATCAGAAGCCAGAAGCACTTTTCGACGTCCCGATGACGTCATCAGAAGCCAGATGCACTTTTCACGACGTCCCGATGACGTCATCAGAAGCCAGAAGCACTTTTCGACGTCCCGATGACGTCATCAGAAGCCAGAAGCACTTTTCACGACGTCCCGATGACGTCATCAGAAGCCAGAAGCACTTTTCACGACGTCCCGATGACGTCATTAGAAGCCAGAAGCACTTTTTCACGACGTCCCGATGACGTCATCAAGAGCCAAACACTTTCGACGTCCGATGACGTCATCAGAAGCCAGAAGCACTTTTCACGACGTCCCGATGACGTCATCAGAAGCCAGAAGCACTTTTCACGACGTCCCGATGACGTCATCAGAAGCCAGAAGCACTTTTCACGACGTCCCGATGACGTCATCAGAAGCCAGAAGCACTTTTCACGACGTCCCGATGACGTCATCAGAAGCCAGAAGCACTTTTCACGACGTCCCGATGACGTCATCAGAAGCCAGAAGCACTTTTCACGACGTCCCGATGACGTCATCAGAAGCCAGAAGCACTTTTGGCACGACGTCCCGATGACGTCATCAGAAGCCAGAAGCACTTTCACGACGTCCCGATGACGTCATCAGAAGCCAGAAGCACTTTTCACGACGTCCCGATGACGTCATCAGAAGCCAGAAGCACTTTCGACGTCCCGATGACGTCATCAGAAGCCAGAAGCACTTTTCGACGTCCCGATGACGTCATCAAAGCCAGAAGCACTTTTCACGACGTCCCGATGACGTCATCAGAAGCCAGAAGCACTTTTCACGACGTCCCGATGACGTCATCAGAAGCCAGAAGCACTTTTCACGACGTCCCGATGACGTCATCAGAAGCCAGAAGCACTTTTCGACGTCCCGATGACGTCATCAGAAGCCAGAAGCACTTTTCACGACGTCCCGATGACGTCATCAGAAGCCAGAAGCACTTTTCACGACGTCCCGATGACGTCATCAGAAGCCAGAAGCACTTTTCACGACGTCCCGATGACGTCATCAGAAGCCAGAAGCACTTTTCACGACGTCCCGATGACGTCATCAGAAGCCAGAAGCACTTTTCACGACGTCCCGATGACGTCATCAGAAGCCAGAAGCACTTTTCACGACGTCCCGATGACGTCATCAGAAGCCAGAAGCACTTTTCACGACGTCCCGATGACGTCATCAGAAGCCAGAAGCACTTTTCACGACGTCCCGATGACGTCATCAGAAGCCAGAAGCACTTTTCACGACGTCCCGATGACGTCATCAGAAGCCAGAAGCACTTTTCACGACGTCCCGATGACGTCATCAGAAGCCAGAAGCACTTTTCACGACGTCCCGATGACGTCATCAGAAGCCAGAAGCACTTTTCACGACGTCCCGATGACGTCATCAGGAGCCAGAAGCACTTTCACGACGTCCCGATGACGTCATCAGAAGCCAGAAGCACTTTTCACGACGTCCCGATGACGTCATCAGAAGCCAGAAGCACTTTTCACGACGTCCCGATGACGTCATCAGAAGCCAGAAGCACTTTTCACGACGTCCCGATGACGTCATCAGAAGCCAGAAGCACTTTTCACGACGTCCCGATGACGTCATCAGAAGCCAGAAGCACTTTTCACGACGTCCCGATGACGTCATCAGAAGCCAGAAGCACTTTTCACGACGTCCCGATGACGTCATCAGAAGCCAGAAGCACTTTTCACGACGTCCCGATGACGTCATCAGAAGCCAGAAGCACTTTTCACGACGTCCGATGATGACGTCATCAGAAGCCAGAAGCACTTTTCACGACGTCCCGATGACGTCATCAGAAGCCAGAAGCACTTTTCACGACGTCCCGATGACGTCATCAGAAGCCAGGAGCACTTTTCACGACGTCCCGATGACGTCATCAGAAGCCAGAAGCACTTTTCACGACGTCCCGATGACGTCATCAGAAGCCAGAAGCACTTTTCACGACGTCCCGATGACGTCATCAGAAGCCAGAAGCACTTCTCACGACGTCCCGATGACGTCATCAGAAGCCAGAAGCACTTTTCACGACGTCCCGATGACGTCATCAGAAGCCAGAAGCACTTTTCACGACGTCCCGATGACGTCATCAGAAGCCAGAAGCACTTTTCACGACGTCCCGATGACGTCATCAGAAGCCAGAAGCACTTTTTCACGACGTCCCGATGACGTCGATCAGGCTTCGACGTCAGCCATCAAGCCAGAAGCACTTTTCACGACGTCCCGATGACGTCATCAGAAGCCAGAAGCACTTTTCACGACGTCCCGATGACGTCATCAGAAGCCAGAAGCACTTTTCACGACGTCCCGATGACGTCATCAGAAGCCAGAAGCACTTTTCACGACGTCCCGATGACGTCATCAGAAGCCAGAAGCACTTTTCACGACGTCCCGATGACGTCATCAGAAGCCAGAAGCACTTTTCACGACGTCCCGATGACGTCATCAGAAGCCAGAAGCACTTTTCACGACGTCCCGATGACGTCATCAGAAGCCAGAAGCACTTTTCACGACGTCCCGATGACGTCATCAGAAGCCAGAAGCACTTTTCACGACGTCCCGATGACGTCATCAGAAGCCAGAAGCACTTTTCACGACGTCCCGATGACGTCATCAGAAGCCAGAAGCACTTTTCACGACGTCCCGATGACGTCATCAGAAGCCAGAAGCACTTTTCACGACGTCCCGATGACGTCATCAGAAGCCAGAAGCACTTTTCACGACGCCCCGATGACGTCATCAGAATCCAGAAGCACTTTTCACGACGTCCCGATGACGTCATCAGAAGCCAGAAGACGTCATCAGAAGCCAGAAGCACTTTTCACGACGTCCCGATGACGTCATCAGAAGCCAGAAGCACTTTTCACGACGTCCCGATGACGTCATCAGAAGCCAGAAGCACTTTTCGACGTCCCGATGACGTCATCAGAAGCCAGAAGCACTTTCACGACGTCCCGATGACGTCATCAGAAGCCAGAAGCACTTTTCACGACGTCCCGATGACGTCATCAGAAGCCAGAAGCACTTTCACGACGTCCCGATGACGTCATCAGAAGCCAGAAGCACTTTTCACGACGTCCCGATGACGTCATCAGAAGCCAGAAGCACTTTCACGACGTCTCGATGACGTCATCAGAAGCCAGAAGCACTTTTCACGACGTCCCGATGACGTCATCAGAAGCCAGAAGCACTTTTCACGACGTCCCGATGACGTCATCAGAAGCCAGAAGCACTTTTCACGACGTCTCGATGACGTCATCAGAAGCCAGAAGCACTTTTCACGACGTCCCGATGACGTCATCAGAAGCCAGAAGCACTTTTCACGACGTCCCGATGACGTCATCAGAAGCCAGAAGCACTTTTCACGACGTCCTGATGACGTCATCAGAAGCCAGAAGCACTTTTCACGACGTCTCGATGACGTCATCAGCCAGAGCACTTTTTCACGACGTCCCGATGACGCCATCAGAACCCAGACGCCCTTTTCACGACGTCCCGATGACGTCATCAGAAGCCAGAAGCACTTTTCACGACGTCCTGATGACGTCATCAGAAGCCAGAAGCACTTTTCACGACGTCCCGATGACGTCATCAGAAGCCAGAAGCACTTTTCACGACGTCCCGATGACGTCATCAGAAGCCAGAAGCACCTTTCACACGACGTCCCGATGACGTCATCAGAAGCCAGAAGCACTTTTCACGACGTCCCGATGACGTCATCAGAAGCCAGAACCACTTTTCACGCCGTCCCGATGACGTCATCAGAAGCCAGAAGCACTTTTCACGACGTCCCGATGACGTCATCAGAAGCCAGAAGCACTTTTCACGACGTCCCGATGACGTCATCAGAAGCCAGAAGCACTTTTCACGACGTCCCGATGACGTCATCAGAAGCCAGAAGCACTCTTTTCACGACGTCCCGATGACGTCCAGAAGCCAGAAGCACTTTTCACGACGTCCCGATGACGTCATCAGAAGCCAGAAGCACTTTTCACGACGTCCCGATGACGTCATCAGAAGCCAGAAGCACTTTTCACGACGTCCCGATGATGACGTCATCAGAAGCCAGAAGCACTTTTCACGACGTCCCGATGACGTCATCAGAAGCCAGAACCACTTTTTACGGCGTCCCGATGACGTCATCAGAAGCCAGAAGCACTTTTCACGACGTCCCGATGACGTCATCAGAAGCCAGAAGCACTTTTCACGACGTCCCAATGACGTCATCAGAAGCCAGAAGCACTTTTCACGACGTCCCGATGACGTCATCAGAAGCCAGAAGCACTTTTCACGACGTCCCGATGACGTCATCAGAAGCCAGAAGCACTTTTCACGACGTCCCGATGACGTCATCAGAGAAAGAAGCACTTTTCACGACGTCCCGATGACGTCATCAGAAGCCAGAAGCACTTTTCACGACGTCCCGATGACGTCATCAGAAGCCAGAAGCACTTTTCACGACGTCCCGATGACGTCATCAGAAGCCAGAAGCACTTTTCACGACGTCCCGATGACGTCATCAGCCGAAGCACTTTTTCACGACGTCCCGATGACGTCATCAGAAGCCAGAAGCACTTTCACGACGTCCCGATGACGTCATCAGAAATCACGACGTCCCGATGACGTCATCGTAAAGCCAGGAAGCACTTTTCACGACGTCCCGATGACGTCATCAGCCAGAAGCACTTTTCACGACGTCCCGATGACGTCATCAGAAGCCAGAAGCACTTTTTCACGACGTCCCGATGACGTCATCAGAAGCCAGAAGCACTTTTCACGACGTCCCGATGACGTCATCAGAAGCCAGAAGCACTTTTCACGACGTCCCGATGACGTCATCAGAAGCCAGAAGCACTTTTCACGACGTCCCGATGACGTCATCAGAAGCCAGAAGCACTTTTACACGACGTCCCGATGACGTCATCAGAAGCCAGAAGCACTTTTCACGACGTCCCGATGACGTCATCAGGAAGCCAGAAGCACTTTTCACGACGTCCCGATGACGTCATCAGAAGCCAGAAGCACTTTTCACGACGTCCCGATGACGTCATCAGAAGCCAGAAGCACTTTTCACGACGTCCCGATGACGTCATCAGAAGCCAGAAGCACTTTTCACGACGTCCCGATGACGTCATCAGAAGCCAGAAGCACTTTTCACGACGTCCCGATGACGTCATCAGAAGCCAGAAGCACTTTTCACGACGTCCCGATGACGTCATCAGAAGCCAGAAGCACTTTTCACGACGTCCCGATGACGTCATCAGAAGCCAGAAGCACTTTTCATGACGTCCCGATGACGTCATCAGAAGCCAGAAGCACTTTTCACGACGTCCCGATGACGTCATCAGAAGCCAGAAGCACTTTTCACGACGTCCCGATGACGTCATCAGAAGCCAGAAGCACTTTTCACGACGTCCCGATGACGTCATCAGAAGCCAGAAGCACTTTTCACGACGTCCCGATGACGTCATCAGAAGCCAGAAGCACTTTTCACGACGTCCCGATGACGTCATCAGAAGCCAGAAGCACTTTTCGACGTCCCGATGACGTCATCAGAAGCCAGAAGCACTTTTCACGACGTCCCGATGACGTCATCAGAAGCCAAAGCACTTTTTCACGACGTCCCGATGACGTCATCAGAAGCCAGAAGCACTTTTCACGACGTCCCGATGACGTCATCAGAAGCCAGAAGCACTTTTCACGACGTCCCGATGACGTCATCAAGCCAGAAGCACTTTTCACGACGTCCCGATGACGTCATCAGAAGCCAGAAGCACTTTCACGACGTCCCGATGACGTCATCAGAAGCCAGAAGCACTTTTCACGACGTCCCGATGACGTCATCAGAAGCAGAAGCACTTTTCACGACGTCCCGATGACGTCATCAGAAGCCAGAAGCACTTTTCACGACGTCCCGATGACGTCATCAGAAGCCAGAAGCACTTTTAGACGTCCCGATGACGTCATCAGAAGCCAGAAGCACTTTTCACGACGTCCCGATGACGTCATCAGTAGCCAGAAGCACTTTTCACGACGTCCCGATGACGTCATCAGAAGCCAGAAGCACTTTTCACGACGTCCCGATGACGTCATCAGAAGCCAGAAGCACTTTTCACGACGTCCCGATGACGTCATCAGAAGCCAGAAGCACTTTTCACGACGTCCCGATGACGTCATCAGAAGCCAGAAGCACTTCTTTCACGACGTCCCGATGACGTCATCAGAACCCAGAAGCACTCGGCACGACGTCCCGATGAGGTCGTCGAAAGCCAGAAGCACTTTTCACGGCGTCCCGATGACGTCATCAGAAGTCAGACGCACTTTTCACGACGTCCCGATGACGTCATCAGAAGCCAGAAGCACTTTTCACGACGTCCCGATGACGTCATCAGAAGCCAGAAGCACTTTCACGACGTCCCGATGACGTCATCAGAAGCCAGAAGCACTTTTCACGACGTCCCGATGACGTCATCAGAAGCCAGAAGCACTTTTCACGACGTCCCGATGACGTCATCAGAAGCCAGAAGCACTTTTCACGACGTCCCGATGACGTCATCAGAAGCCAGAAGCACTTTCACGACGTCCCGATGACGTCATCAGAAGCCAGAAGCACTTTTCACGACGTCCCGATGACGTCATCAGAAGCCAGAAGCACTTTTCACGACGTCCCGATGACGCGTCATCAAAGCCAAAGCACTTTTCACGACGTCCCGATGACGTCGTCAGAAGCCAGAAGCACTTTTCACGACGTCCCGATGACGTCGTCACGACGTCCCGATGACGTCATCAGAAGCCAGAAGCACTTTTCACGACGTCCCGATGACGTCATCAGAAGCCAGAAGCACTTTTCACGACGTCCCGATGACGTCATCAGAAGCCAGAAGCACTTTCACGACGTCCCGATGACGTCATCAGAAGCCAGAAGCACTTTCACGACGTCCCGATGACGTCATCAGAAGCCAGAAGCACTTTCACGACGTCCCGATGACGTCATCAGAAGCCAGAAGCACTTTCACGACGTCCCGATGACGTCATCAGAAGCCAGAAGCACTTTTCACGACGTCCCGATGACGTCATCAGAAGCCAGAAGCACTTTTCACGACGTCCCGATGACGTCATCAGAAGCCAGAAGCACTTTCACGACGTCCCGATGACGTCATCAGAAGCCAGAAGCACTTTTCACGACGTCCCGATGACGTCATCAGAAGCCAGAAGCACTTTTCACGACGTCCCGATGACGTCATCAGAAGCCAGAAGCACTTTTTCACGACGTCCCGATGACGTCATCAGAAGCCAGAAGCACTTTTCACGACGTCCCGATGACGTCATCAGAAGCCAGAAGCACTTTTCACGACGTCCCGATGACGTCATCAGCCAGAAGCACTTTCACGACGTCCCGATGACGTCATCAGAAGCCAGAAGCACTTTTTCACGACGTCCCGATGACGTCATCAGAAGCCAGAAGCACTTTTCACGACGTCCCGATGACGTCATCAGAAGCCGCGAAGCACTTTCACGACGTCCCGATGACGTCATCAGAAGCCAGAAGCACTTTTCACGACGTCCCGATGACGTCATCAAAAGCCAGAAGACTTTCACGACGTCCCGATGACGTCATCAGAAGCCAGAAGCACTTCTTCACGACGTCCCGATGACGTCATCAGAAGCCAGAAGCACTTTTCACGACGTCCCGATGACGTCATCAGAAGCCAGAAGCACTTTTCACGACGTCCCGATGACGTCATCAGAAGCCAGAAGCACTTCTTCACGACGTCCCGATGACGTCATCAGAAGCCAGAAGCACTTTTCACGACGTCCCGATGACGTCATCAGAAGCCAGAAGCACTTTTCACGACGTCCCGATGACGTCATCAGAAGCCAGAAGCACTTTTCACGACGTCCCGATGACGTCATCAGAAGCCAGAAGCACTTTTCACGACGTCCCGATGACGTCATCAGAAGCCAGAAGCACTTTTCACGACGTCCCGATGACGTCATCAGCCAGAAGCACTTTTCACGACGTCCTGATGACGTCATCAGAAGCCAGAAGCACTTTTCGACGACGTCCCGATGACGTCATCAGAAGCCAGAAGCACTTTTCACGACGTCCCGATGACGTCATCAGAAGCCAGAAGCACTTTTCACGACGTCCCGATGACGTCATCAGAAGCCAGAAGCACTTTTCACGACGTCCCGATGACGTCATCAGAAGCCAGAAGCACTTTTCACGACGTCCCGATGACGTCATCAGAAGCCAGAAGCACTTTCACGACGTCCCGATGACGTCATCAGAAGCCAGAAGCACTTTTCACGACGTCCCGATGACGTCATCAGAAGCCAGAAGCACTTTTCACGACGTCCCGATGACGTCATCAGAAGCCAGAAGCACTTTTCACGACGTCCCGATGACGTCATCAGAAGCCAGAAGCACTTTTCACGACGTCCCGATGACGTCATCAGAAGCCAGAAGCACTTTCACCAGCCTGCGCCCCCCTACCAACTTGCTTGCCTGAAATTGACCGCCTGTGATCATTGGCAGTGGGTACTAGCAGTGAGGAATGAAAAGCGTGACGGCCTACGGCCTACGGCCTACGGCCCACTGGCCTACGGCGCACACCATGAATTTTTCCTAAGCTTTCGGGCTCACAACTTTGTTATGTGTGAACCGATTCGGCCCAAATTTTGACATCTGGTGTCTTTTGGACCCCTTCACTTATATCCAGAAGGAAATCTGCAGACAATTTGTTTTGATGGTTTTATAAACTACTTTATAAAATTAGAAGTGATCACAAGGCCTAGGCAAAACCAAACCTCTCCAGCCGCTTCGCGGCTGGAGCGATAGGCATCGATTAGAATGTTCACGTAAAAGTGCGTGGTCGCCAACCTCCGCGATTGGGCATTCACACTTCCAAAAGCTGTGATTTCCCCGGCGACGCGACGGTCGCATTGCCGTGCCCACGATCGCGTCGCAGAGCGATCGAACTTTGAAAGAGGCCTTATGTTTGTTCGTCGAATAACAAGACTCCTTTTTTTCTTGTACAGGTTCTTGCATTCAGTCTGAACGTCCATTCTTACTTCCTCTTTTACTCAGGAATTTCTGAACAAGTTACCTGAGAGGTTAACGCAAGTTGCATGATGGCTTCACGGAACTTACTCTAAATTCACAAGTAACTTGAAGCGATGTTACGTGTAACTTGAAAAGTTTTTTTGATTAGAGTAGCATGTAACTTGCTCTAATATTACACAACATTGCGATTAAGTTGCCACGTTGCTACATGTTACTTGCCACCCACACGCGACGCGTTCTGCACACCAACACGCGGCATGCTCGCCGAACATCCCGGGGGGCGCCAGCGGCGTCTCCAGCCGGCGTGCGGGCCGAAGTACTTCAAACTCGGGTAATTGAACCGAGGACGCTATCGGCATCTTAGTCCTGCCTCGACAGTGCGTCGTATACCTCTCTAGGAAACAGCTCGCTCCGAGATAAGTTACATGTGCGATAAAATAACACATTCAAGTTACCCGTCAGTATTTTATGTCACGTGTAAGTCAACTCGCACGGTGTAATATACTTACTTTTTCGAACGTCACATGTAACTTAAAGTTATGAAAATGAGTCGCAGGTAACATGCTTAGAGTCGTTAATTCGCATGTAACTTTATCAGAAATTCCTGAGTACTTACATGTATAATTCGCCCCTATGGATGATAAAGAGCCTGATGTGCAAGTAGGGTCCATTGTTTGACCCCGGTCACAGTTGGTGCAAAATGCAACTGTGATTCACTGTGATCCGCCGTGTCGTGCTGTGATTCGCTGTAACCCATCCGGTCGATAGGTAAAAAAACATAGCCGGGTGAGGTTCGAGAAAAACACCCGGTGTGGCCGACCCGGTCGATATTTACTGTTCAACTGCTCAGTCCCCAAAGTGCACGTTGATTGCGAAAGCTTGCTGCGGCCATAGGCAAAAACCGCCCGGGTGCTCCCACATCCCTGTCTGAGGACACTCGCAACCGCGCCGCAGCACGCTTTCGCAATCAACGTGCACTTTGCGAATGAACGGCACTGCGCAATTGAACTGTATGCAATACATGGATGATTGGTGGGGGGGGGGGGGGGGGGAAGGTGAGACAAACACTGAATGGATGGGTGGGCTGACAGTTGCGTACCTCTAGAAAGCTACCCACGCTGCTAACCATCGTCATCATTCCCGGCGCGGCATGCACGCACGCGAGTGTTGCGAAGGGCCTAAGACAGGGGTTTGGGGCGTCGGTGCATCCAATGATCGCAGTGCGAGGGCTGCAAAATTGTTGCGGTAGCACTGAAAATCGTTTCCTCGACTACTCTAAACAAAATTGAAGAAAACTGTATAAAAAAAGCCACGTCTAATCGGCTTTGACGCTGGAAACTCTACTGGATCGAGCGCGTGCGGCTTCAAAGCACGTCGAGACTCAATCGCGGACCGGAATTCGGCCCAAAGAAGCACAATATGATCCCGGCCTAACACCCCTCAGCGAAGCGTAGTGCCGGTGCTGTTCCTGACACGATGAGTGATAGTTGGCGAAATCTGTCGTTGCAGCGACGAGGAATTATACTAATGCCCTTAACATCCTGCCTCTAAGAATAGCAAAGGAGCTAGGCGCCAGTAGCCTTTTGTCAACGCACAGATACTCCAATCCCCTCGGACTCTGAAAAAAATTACGCCTTATAATCCGAGTGCGAGGCTAAGGGAAGCTGAGTTTGAACCCCTGTCTTCTATTGTTAGAACGTCTCAAGGTGAAGAATTCAGATAGTTTAAGTCCCACTAAACCGTTCATCATGAATTAAAATTGAATCATTTCTTCCCCTACAGAGAGCAGGTTAGTTGAGTTGAAGGGTTTTTTTTTCTTAGATAACTCCTAGGAATGCTCGCATAAGTGAATCCAAGCGCCCAAACAGAGACTTTCCGCGTGAAACTATTTTGCACCCTTTCCAAAATATCTACAGTCTGCCTTTGCAGGGCACAAAAACCCAGGTACCATACTCCAACATTGAGCGAACGTAAATCTTATAGGCCTTGATGAGCAACTGTGGATCTTTTGATCTTAAAGGCGGGGTAAGGGCTGAATTTTGGTTTCGACGTTTCACGCTGAATTGGAGCGTATGGTAAACTCTGGTACCGCCGTAGTGACCTGTTGATTTCGATTATCACAGCGCGGAGCGGTGGCTTTTTCGTCAGAACCTCCTTATCACTGGTTATATTTAACCGAGGCCCACCGCTCCGCTGCTGGTGATAATCGAAATCAACAGGTCACCACGGCGGTACCAGAGTTTACAGAGGAGCGGACATTGCTCACCCGTGCGTTCTGCGTCGCGGTCGGTGAGCGTCGCGCACGGGCGGCGACTCGACATCTCAGCTTTTATGTAAACTGGCATGTCCTGAAGCATTATTTACTTTGCTGCGTTAATTTTATGTCACTACGATGTCCGTTTTGCCGTATATGGTGCTGAGAACTCTTCTAAGCGACGGCGGCTTTTCCGCGTTCGCCGTGCGCGCGACACTTCCCGGACCGTAACGCGTGCGCGCGCAGTTTACTTCTAAGTATAGGATCCACTGACAGCTCACCTGGCCTGCTTTCAGTCCGTCGCTTTAAAATTATTCGAATATATTCGATTCGATTTTATTCGAATCTATTCAAAAATTGGACGTTAAAAAAGGGGGTCATTCGAATACATTTGGTATTCGGTCTTGGCTCAGGGCACAACTATAGTCTACTGTAACGTGGATATCGTTTCGAAGGTGGACAGTCAAGAATATACTCTGAAAGACCAACGGAGGATCGCATATCCATCCAATGTGGCCAGCATTTCTTGATACTTTGTAGTGTTTTTTTTTTCATTCTAGCAATGTCTGAGTGTTTATTGGCCTATATCGAGACTTATTTACGTTTATATATCCTTAAAGGCAGTGTTCACGATAATCTTTGATTTTGAGATTAATCGCCATATCGATTATTTGGCCCTCGAGTAGAACTGAAATGACGAAGAAATCGAGAAAAACGCTCTATAAGAGCACGAAATCCTTTACCCTCACCCCGCCTCTTGAAGGCAGTCTTCACGATGAATATGGCACTCGAGTTTGACCCAAAAAATGAGATTTTTTGGTCGTGATGTAACTAATAGTGAAGAAACAGGGAAGAAAAACGTCCAGAAGAAGTCAAAATAACGGTTTCTAAATTCAGGGCGTGGACGAGAATCATGGGCCCTGCTGATTTCGGCAAGCGCGCGCTAATCGCGATATCTGCGCGTATCGATAATGCTAACTGCGGCAGTGTTGCTTGGCAATTTGCCATCGAAACGTGTGCGGCGGCACAAGCTCGTCCGATTGGGGGGCGGACCGGGATAGGTAGGCGCACCGGGAGAGCTTTGAAAGCCGTTTGTGTTTATTTCTGGCCAGTTTTCGTTGCTTTCTTCGACCTTATCCTCTCCAGTATCTGCCAACTTAGCGTGTCACGCCGAGACCTCGAGAACGAGATCTGCCGTGAACACTGCCTTCAAGTGAATTTTTATGATAATTCTCGATCATCAGTTTGAGATTTTTTGCTGTCTGTCGCGTCTAGTATTATGTAAGTTTGTAAGTATGTAGTTTGAAAGTGTTGCCAATGTAACCTTTTTTCATGGCTTTATCTTGTAGCGGTGTATTGCAGTAGAACAACGTTTTCTAAGTTGTTAATGTTGTTGCTCACGATCTCCTGGTAACATGCCGGAGGCTTCAAGGTGACATTGAGGCCATGTCACATCAGGGTCTCTGGCAAGTCACCTGGATGTCGTGCTGATGTTGTCGCGGATGCGACGGTGGCTGGGGGCGCACCGTGAGGCCAAGGCCTGTTTCCACTACACCAGCCGGCATGTAGATCGAATCCACACCGCGGGTGTGGCTAAGGAGCATTTCGGCTGGTACACACAACGCGCGCGACGGTTAAACGCTGTGCGCGCTCATCGTCCTTGGGGCGCGTTAACCGAGGGCACTCAAAAAAGTTGTTGTTTTTCCATTTCGGCCGTTCCCCTTTACCGTTTTTTTTTGTATTTTGTTCATGTAGGTTGATGTGGCAGACGTAGGGTCGGCGTCTGAATCAATATCATCAGGGCTAAAGTGGGACTACGACTACTTTTTTCGAAGGTCCTCGGTTAACGCGCCCCAAGGACGATGAGCGCGCACAGTGTTTTTCCGTCGCGTGTGCTAGCCGAACTGCTCCTTAGCCACACCCGCGGTGTGGATTCGATCCACATGCCACACCAGCCGCTTGGAGGCGGGCCATGCCCGCGCCAGCCGCGGCGCCCCGCCCCCTTCCTCCGCGCTGCCTATATAAGGCGGCTGTCCTCGGTTCAGTGGTCTGCCCGGCGCCGGATGGCGTTGGCCTACAGTACCCGTTCGTACTGCACTGCTTCGGCAGTGATGGCCTATCGGGTGACCCCGGAACCGTGGGATCCGTCCCCAGCAGCCTTGGCCGCTGAGGAAGCCGGCATCTGGGCGCCAGCTCGGCCTAGACCGAGCGGCCCGGAGGTTGGTGAAGGCCCAACGGCTTCTGGCATTAGTCACCGCTAGGGATGTGCGGTTGACTAGTGGGAGAGGTGCGACACTACGCCACCACGTACTACGCTATCTATATTACGCCGTAGTAGACTACGCTATCTACTACGCGCTGTGGGATGTGAGCCAATTGAACCATTAACTGTGAGGCGAACCCAGTAGATGCCTTTAGGTGTTAGTGCCTCAAGGATAAAGGGTTATAACTTACCACTGTGTACCTTGTACCTGTGTTGGTGTTCGTATAGCGCTGCTATATCGGTGTCAATATGGTTGGCTTGTGTTGTTGTGCTATTACGCTGGTATTACGCGGGACTATCCCCCCATGGGCCCCCCATTCATGTTGCTTGGGTTACGTGGCTTGCTAGTGCGGCTGTCCCAGGTTAGTGGACAAGGTGATCCTCAGTGAAAGCGAGGACTCCGCCTGCTTGAGGGGAGCAGGTTGCGAGATAACCTTGCGGTAATGGGGCGAGCTGACGGATGCATAGTAGCCATCCATGCGTCGCGATAGTGGGCCGGAGAACCAGGGATCTAGTGAGATCTTTCTAGGTGTTGGCCATACCGCTATCCATGGTTGTCATACCCGTGGGTAGGTTCATGCACGATGCGTTCGCATCGTGCTAGGTGACCATAAATCCCATACACGTTCGCGACAGATGTGGTGGGGCATGACTCTGGCGCTCGACCTGTTTGAGAAGGTACACCAGTGACACTAGTAGAACTACTTCCACTTCGTTATAGCAAGTCATAACGATTCTACTAGTGAAAACGCTGTTCATGAAATGGGCTCAGAAATCTGAGCCGGCCGTAAATTTCAATTCATCCAATTGACCCAAATCAATCAGTACCACCAACTGCCGGTTGTGACGCATCCGACCGCCAACTATCATTCGGCTGCTACACGTTCCTCTCACATTCATCTTCGCCTGTGATGAGTGGAAAAAAAAGGTTCTTCCCTTCGTCACGAACTCGGGAGCTCACATTGAAGGGCATCATGGCGTTGAGACACCCAAGCCATTTATCACGCACATTATTTCAACAACACCAAGCAGACTCCTAAGTATGTGTTACGTGCACTCCTCTTTATACTGCTGATCTAAGCAAAGTACAGGGAAACACTAAGCGTCACACCCGTCAGAGAACAAATGACACGCTAATAATCCCTTTACGAAGGTTAGTGTCTGCACAGGAAGTCATAAGTCACAAATTGTTTGGCTCATGCCGGTCCATGCTAGGCTTTCAGAACTTTGGCAAAGGAGGAACATCACCATCAGCAAGGCCCGCAAAGGACCAATGAAATACTGCCGCTCTCATTCTCCAGTTTTTAGAGCGAGCATAATGTGCACACGGCGGCTTCCTGAATGGGTTGGCATATACCTGGACCCACTGATTGTCTCCATTCCAGCTCTAATGTTCCCTCTATACCAATCGCAAATCAATGTCCTCTCCGAGATGGAAAAACACGTGCAAAAAGGTTACGTGGCACGATTGGATTGCAGAACTACAGCTTCATGTTTTGAACGCAACCAGGTGGCAAACACTGGCATCATTATCGACCCTTCGATCTATCAAAGGCTGAGATGAAAAATGAATTGACTTCTGGAGAAGTAATTCACGAAGCAGTTTACAGTTTAACATTGATCGATTTGAAAATAGTGTGGGCAGCCGTAGTTACGCCGACTATGATCATCTCAGCGCTGACCACTTCCAGAGAGAGTTCATAGCTAGAGTCCTGCATAAACCATTAGGTGCTGCAATATCGATCACAATTCGGCGAAGGGGGCGACCGACGCAGCGTGAAGAGCGACTAGGGGGCACCACTGAGTGTCCTGACGCGGCGACTGCCCTGCGTCACTGTCAGCGAGCGGCAACGGACGCGGCGACGATAATGTTCGGAAACATTTTTGTCGCAGCGTCAAGACTGACACTCGGCGACCAGTCGCCGGTCAGTGCAACTCTGCAGACCCCTTAACGCAGGGTCGGCGCAGCGTCAAAACACTCTGCGGTGCCCCTCGTCGCCCTTCACGCCGCGTCGGTTGCCCTCGTTGCCGAATGTAATCGATATTGCATCACCCAGCTCTGTTCGTCGCTGCGAGAAACGCCACGACTTCAGCCCTGCAGACCCCTTAAGAAAGCGCGCGACCCCGTTTTTGAGTATTTTCGTCCTCTTTGGATTACTCCTTTCAAACTCAAATTTGAGCAAAACTACTGTGATATTCATGATCCTGGCGTTGAGAGCTACCCAAAGGTATAGTCTGAGCGGGATTTCTGTGAGAACTGTAGAAGTTTCGCAATCAGCCAGGTATGCAAATACGTCACCAAGGCATCGAGTCACCGAACTCTGCGATTCCAGCACTTTTTGAGGCGATCGTGTCTGAACGTGCCGCGACCTGATCGTGCGATGCGAACAGATCGGTGTGAGAGGTTTCTATTCGATCGCGTCGCAGTGCGCTCGCACTCTGAAAGAGGCCTTAATCCATACTTACGGTGATGGTCGTAATGTATTATAACTGCGAGAGTGGTGGGGAAATGGGGGATGAGCGGCACGTGTGATTGGAGGGACGGGGGAGGAGCCAAGCGCATGATTGGAAGAATCACGAGTTTTTCCCCGCCTCTCTTTGGAATGCACTACGAACATCACACCATACTTCTAGAAGAAGTTTCTACCTTCATACAGAGTAGTCATGCAAGGCTCAGAATCAAGTGTTGACAAAAATCTGCAAACGGCTGGTGAAGTATGAAAAAATTAAATCTGTTCTTGGAATTGATCAGTCTATCCTGTGGTTGTACTCGACCTCAATTCCCAATCGTAAAGCTTTTCATAGTCTGCCCTTTTCAAAAACGTCCGCGTCCTCACCCACGTAACGTTCATCCAATTCCAGCTGCGAACATTCGGGACCAGGCTGGAGGGCAAGCTCCATCCTAGGCTGAGAGCCCCCGCCTTGATTTGGTTTCGCAGAGAAAATTTCGTCGCGACAAGCAATGCTCAGTGGAAGTTACTTAGTTGTTCTCAGACCGTTATACAGTACATGTAGCACTGTACAGCTGCACACTGTTAGTATACATACTTTATGGCACTTTCAAGATCTTCACTGGATCTCGTTTGTTTAAGTTAAGACCCGAGCGGTCATTATACCGACATTTAGTAATTCTCACCAAGACCTGATAAACGTTTTCAAATCCGAAAAAAGGATTTCTTGAAAAAGGACGCGAAAGACGCGAAAACGAGTCCCCGCTTACCCTCCAAGCAAATCCCACGCTCGGTATTGTATGGTTTCCGTTTTCGATTTACTCTGACGCATGGACCAGGCGGCTGGCCGTGCGGGGTTGGCGGCCACACTGGAGAATGGGGTTTCGATTCGCGCGGGGTAATCTACCGTCGCAGCCCCGTCCACTCATAAGACTAAAAGTATTGCTCTAACTCTACATAGCTTAAAGGCATCGGTCGCGCTGGAAATCAATTTTAATTTTTCAAGCTCAATTTCATGATTGAGCCCGGTAGACCACACTGGTGAACTTTGTCGCTTCAAAAACGTTGGGCAATGAGGTTGGAAGGCGTCAAAGATGAAGATCCGCCACCAATTCTCTCCAGTCATCTAGCACTTTTTCCTAGAATGTTGGTGTGACCGTAAGACAACAAGAAAAATAGTTGTGGCACAAACTCCACATGCAGAAAAACTCCGAAAATGACAGTGACGAGGCTTTCGAAAGCAGAAAAACTTCTGAAACGATTCCGACGCGAAATTTGAATTCGTATTTACAATGTGTTCCAACAGACTTTTCTTTACAAATGAAGGTTTTTCATGGGCCCCTTCGACAATTTCGTTCACTACAGAGGCCAAGCTACACAAAACATGACAAAATAATATACGGTTTTCTGCGCGTACGATGCCTTTAACTTCTCGTGGACCAGCATTCATTAATGAATAAATAAGGCCGACAGGATCAGTAGTTGACAAGATTCAAAGAGAAAGGTTCAGAAAAATCATGGAACAGCCTCCTCACGACAGAGTATGAACTGCAATACCGCTGCTTATGTAGGAAAAAAGGGGCAAAATGGAAAAAGTTGGAAACAGAAGCGTATTTCGCCCATACCTTACTTCTGTTCACGATTAACTTCATCCTCGAATTTTTCATGACAAACGCTTCTCGTGGCTCTCAGAAGCAGAACAGCGTCGAAAGAATGGGACGGAAAGCTACCCAGGAGCCGCAAAACGGCTTCGAAAAGTGGGCAAGCTCCGCCGCTTTGGGCAAGTCCGGCCCCTTTCCGCCCCTCGCCGTGAACAAAGGAACACTCGAGATCGTGAAATGAGCGATATGGTTTCCGATCAAAAGCCCCGTTGTTCCCTTCATTTTTAAAGGCAGTGTTCACGATGAAAAAAGTTTTCGAAATTCCACTAGGATTGGGTAGTGGAGGGACACTCTGTAACGTTAACGCCGAAAGAACGCATGAAAACGAGCCAGGAAGAGCCCCAGAAGAGCCCGAAGCTGCAACTTCGAGCGCATTGAAAACCTCAAAAGCGCATCACACGCCCACCTACGTGAGCTAATGAATGCTCGAGATCGTGAGATGAGCGATGATTTCCAATCATTAGCCCCGCTCTTCCCTTCATTCTCAACTTCTCTCTTTACTCAGTTCAGCTCGCATAGATCGGCTGCAAAAGACGGAAGTTACAAGCCTCGGACAACTCGTCCACCATGTTTCCATAGCTCAATCTTTGAGGGACCATACCTGCGTTCACAGAAGGTCCGATATGATTTCAGAGACACCATTGGAATCAGCATGGGGCCGTTTTCAAGATAGGCGGAAAAACAGAAAAACGATTTTCATCGTGAACACTGCCTTTAAAGGCATCGTACGCGCAGAAAACCGTATATTATTTTTTCATGTTTTTGTGTAGCTTGACCTCCTTAGTGAACGAAAATGTCGAAGGGGCCATGAAAAACCTTCATTTGTAAAGAAAAGTCAATCGGAACACATTGTAAATACGAATTTGAATTTCGCGCCAAAATCCTTTTTGAGGTTTTTCTACTTTTGGAGGCCTCGTCACAGTCATTTTCGGAGTTTTTCTGCACGTGAAGTTCGTGCCGTAACTATTTTTCATGTTGTCCTACGGTCACACCAACATTCTAGGAAAAAGTGCTGGATGACTGGTGAGAATTGGTGGCGGATCTTCATCTTACAAGGGAACCACAATTAGCCATAGTAACCATTCGGAGTGAGATGTATACACGATTGTAGGTCCAGGTAAGGTAGTAAACATATATCAATACTAGCTGCCTAGACCTCCCACAGAGAGCGCTGTGACCCGCCGAAGTTTGCTCCCCGCAGAAGAGGGGACACGTCTACGCGGGGTAATCATTCCACGTTGTGGCAGCGGTGGTATAGTGGTAGAGCTCTCGCTTCGTGAATGAGCTATGGAGGGTTCGATACCCGAGCCGTGCGAAATTCTTGCATTTTTAGTTTTCTCCTCGGAATTTAATGATTTTCTTACCTTCGACATTTTTAGCACTTTCGCACATATAATCAGGTTTCGGAAATACAATTTTAGACACATTCTCTCGACGCATTCTGTTGCCTTGATGGAAGAATTGCGTTGTTTTCTCTTCGTTTGGCGTTGAAAATGGAGAGAAAAACTTTTTTATCTCTGTTGGAGCACTTGCACCCACAATAGAATGTTTAAGTGACTCTAGTCAGGTGCAGTCTGAGCGGACTGTTAATCAACGGTGCTTGTGATATATTGATTAGAGAGATCATGAGATTTTCCCGTTCACGCGCCGTCTACCGCCTATTGATTATTCGCGATGGTTTTCCGTCCTGAAAATGTTGTTTCTCTATTAATCGCTGAGTTTGGACAGCCTTTCGACTGTCAAGATGCTTGTCGCGAAGAGAAGAAGATTGCGGAAAATTCATACGTATACTACGCTGACTGCATCTTGGCACACTGCGACGCCGACTCGGAAGAAGACCTGGATAGCGATGCTGCCGATGATCCAGACTGGAACGGCGAAGACGATTACTTGGGTGGAAACTCCTCGGTTGAAACAGGCGAAGATGTAGTGATTTTCGGGGACGCTTATGTTCCAACGGCCAGGGTGTGTTTAATTACCACTAGTCAGCTTTGAGAATGTTTTTTGTTCCAAAATTCATTTTCCATTTGGACATATTCTAGGTTAAAGATGCTATTGCCTTCTATCGAGCATCAGTGAAGGGTAGTCGTACGCTGAAGGTTATGCAACATAATTTCCGATGGATCAAATGTTGGAATCATTTGACGAAATTGCGAGCGAATGAGGAGCACGACGTGCAGAGGTTTCAGCGGGCCGCAAAACTTAAGAATCTCGCCAATCTGCTTCATGAAATTGTTCAGAGCAAGTTTCAAGCAGGTGTGTACTAATGTAATAACACGGAGAATATTGTCACACAAATTCACTCCAATATTTTTGAAGGAGTATCGCTGCATGATCACGACCTTCGTTCGCTGGCTTTAAACCTCGCACGTCAACAAAACATTGAGAACTTTAAGGCGAGCTCAACATGGATTGATTCATTCAAAAGATGTTATGGAGTCGTTTCAAGGAGAATTACAACGTTCGTGACAAGACGGACGTCCAGATCCCGTGAAGATATAGAAATGCAGGCAAGAGAGTTCGTGGAATCCGTGAAAATCGACATGAGAACGCTTACTTTGGCCTGTTTTTGTAATGGGGACCAATCCGGCTTTGCGAAAGAAATGACCACGGCTCGAAGTCTGGCACCAGCCGGTTGTAAAAAGGTGAATAATAGCTATTGCTTTGATTACCCCCTTCAATAAGCCAAATAACCGCCATCTGGCTTTATAGGTTGAAAGAATAGTGGATAGCAAAGCGGCAACCACGCACTCCTACACAGTGTTGCCACTAGTCTACGCCGATGGCAGACTTGGAGACAAGCTGTTTGTCCTTCTGCAGGAAAGAAACGGAGTTTTCCCTCGTCAAGGTCACTTTGAGGCTCCAAACCTCGTTGTTCGAGCTGGTACCACTCACATAATGACGAAAATCACATGGTGGAGTGGTTGAGGAGCTGCGTATTTGTACCTGGAGGACCTCGTGAGACATATCTCATTGTGGACTCGTGGTCGTCATTTCGTGATGTCGAGACCATAAACAAAGCAGTTCCCGAAGGTAATTAATTCACTCTAGTCCTGTAGGTAAATTCCACTCATGCAAACCTAGTTTAGGCCATCGCGTACTTGTACGGAACATCCCTTCTGGTGCAACGTCGATGATTCAACCTCTCGACGTCTTCTTTTTCGGGCCATTGAAGAATGTCATGAAGAGAATCCGAGCACATATATGTACTCGTTAACGACATCGATTTCAATGTAGCACAAAGAGACAACATTCTCATGGTGATTTCGCAAGTCTACAGAATGTTTTGTGCGCCGAGATTTGTGAATTTCCTCAAGTACTCTTGGCATATGGCAGGGTACGTAGACGAGCGTCCAGGTCAGTTTGACACTCCGGGAGAATACCTATTCCGGCTTGAGGCCGCAGACTGTTTCGAGGACGGATGTCAGTGTACGGTTTTTATTCGATGCGCCGTTTGTGAACATCATTTGTGCTTTTCCCATTTTTTCGTATCGTTCCATCAGTGTTAAAATGAATTTTCGCTCTCCATTTTCAACGCCAAACGAAGAGAAAACAACGCAATTTTTCCATCAAGGCAACAGAATGCGTCGAGAAAATGTGTCTATAATTGTATTTCCGAAACCTGATTATATGTGCGAAAGTGCTAAAAATGTCGAAGGAAAGAAAATCATTAAATTCCGAGGAGAAAACTAAAAATGCAAAAATTTCGCACGGCTCGGGGATCGAACCCTCCATAGCTCATTCACGAGGCGAGAGCTCTACCACTATACCACGGCTGCCACAACATGGAATGATTACCCCGCGTAGACGTGTCCCCTCTTCTGCGGGGAGCAAACTTCGGCGGGTCACAGCGCTCTCTGTGGGAGGTCTAGGCAGCTAGTATTGATATATGTTTACTAACTTACCTGGACCTACAATCGTGTATACATCTCACTCCGAATGGTTACTATGGCTAATTGTGGTTCCCTTGTTAGACTCCTTCCAGCCTCATTGCCCGACGTTTTTGTCGCGCGAAAGTTTACTAGTGTGGTCAAACGGGCTCAATCATGAAATTGAGCCTGAAAATGAAAATTGATTTTCAGCGCGAACGATGCCTTTAACTTCTCTCCTTACTCAGGTCAGCTCGCATACATTATTGACTACAAGAGAATGAAGTTACAAGCCTCGGACAATTCGTCCACCATGCATTCCTAGCTCGATTTTTGAGGGACCATAACTCCGTTCTCAGAAGGTCTTGTACGATTCAAGAGACATCATTGGAATCCGAATGGGACCGCTTTCAAGATAGGCATGAAAACAGAAAGGGATTTTTTTTGTCGTGAACACTGCCTTAAAGATTGCGTGGAAAACTCCACGAATAAACCCCTCTAGGGCAAAGTTGTTAGCGAAAAGCAACCACCGCGCGCGAATTTACACGTTTCCGCAAGATGATAAAACTCTGCTGAAAAAAAATGAGTTCCCTCGTGTACTTTCTTGTTATGATTGAAACCAATAGGTGGCGCTGAAGAGGATGGTTTTTTTTCAAAATTTAGATTGGAGCACTCTGAAGCAAGTTATAGACAAAAGACGTTTTTGTTGCCAACTCTGGTCATTTCTCCCCTTTTTTCCTACTTTAGCAGCGGTATTGCATACTAGATCAGTAAGCTACATGAGAGTTACATGGCAGTTGTACATTAAACAAAACTCTTGAGATAAGAGCGAATCTGCCAAACGGCAAGCCCTGCGATCTTTAACTGCAGGAGGAGCCGAGTCGATTCATCCTTGCGTGGTGCATCCCTCGGTTAACTACTTCTTTTTTCCACCCACCTGTTTCGTATTCATAGCTCCACGCGTTTTAATGGGCATAGCATTTTTCAACGGGCACCGTAATTAAAAAGGCTCCATCAATTTCCTTTTTGAGCACGGTTACGACTCCCCAAAAGGTTGAAAAAGATCGATGGCATAGCAGGTCAACATATGAGTCAATCATTAGGGTCGTATACATAAATTACAGCTGGGGGTCGCGACACGGCGGTAAACGACTGGAGGCGTACGTGGGTTGAAGCGTTGGTTAATGTGGCTCATCAATGGCAGCTGTAACCGCTTTGCGGCTGGAGTGATGCTGCACTTCCTGTTCGCGGTGAAGTGCAGAGTGGAATGTGGCTTGGATCGGAGTCATTACAGTAATCGACCGCTGAAAACCAATGACATTTGTCATTCGGAGAAGAATGAATAGTCGGACACGTGGGCTGCATTAGTACATTTTCTAGCAAAAATCGAAATGTTTCGCGGACAAAGTTCACCATCTTCATCGATCTTGCTGGAAGACGTACTCCTCTTTAATCAATGAGAGCTAACAACTGAAACCATTTTGGCGGTGTCCAAGGTGTGCAGAACTAAGGGCAAGTGGATCCAATCCACACTGCGGGTGTGGCTAAGGAGCAGTTACGCTGGCACACGCGACGCGCACGTCGCCCTTGGGGCGCGTTAGTCGAGGGCCTTCAAGAAAAGTAGTTGTTGTTCCATTTTAGCCATTCCCCTTTATCTTTCTTTCTGTATTTTGTTCATGTTGTTGTTGCGTCAGACATAGGGTCGGCGTCGGAATCGATATCGTCATCTCCCATCCGCTCCGAGACGCAAACAAAAAACACTAAAAAACTCATAGAAACTGCGAATTCCACTGAAACGATGTTATGAGAAGCATTACGTCTAAAAAAGTACCTTATAAACAATAAAATAATGAACAAAATGCAAAAAAAATGACCAAGAGGGACGGCTAAAATGGAAGAACAACGACTTTTTAGTGCCCCCGGTTAACGCGCCTCAAGGACGACGAACGAGGACAGCGTTTTTCCGTCGCTCGCATCGCGTGTACCTGCCGAACTGCTTTTAGTGACACCCGCGGTGTGGATTCGATCCACATGCCAAAATTAGGTACCTTCGCAAGGATGCCCATGATACTAACAATAAGGCGACCGTCATGGTCGTCCGATAGGTTGTAGCTACCCCGGTCGATACGTATGAAATGCATTGCTCACTCAGGTCGAAAAATCTTCCCAATGTGTACGCACTGATCCCGCCTTTCCCCTCCATGGTCGTCCCGGTCGATACGTATGCTTATGGGACAGGGGCTTTCCACACATCGAGGAAGTTGTCCCGTTTTTGCAATTTGAAACGTCACGCCACCCAACGCGAACGAAGTGGTCTCTAGTGGAATTAGAGCCGCGAAAGGCGGGACAACTCCTTCCTCAGTGTTTAGAGCGCCCCTGTCCCATGCTTATTGAGGTGGGGAATCCTCCATCGTGGCCGGAAGGCGTCGTCCGCAGTGCGCTCGAGTACACCAGCTTAAAGGCAGGGTTCTCGATAAAATTGGTTGTTGTGCTATACCCATGGAATGGTAGATCTGGCCATCACAAAAGTAAAAATAAGTAAAAAATTGGAGAAAAAACGCTCAGGAGCAAGTTATGGCTTGGTGTCCTCCCGCCCCCAATTATCGAGATTTGGGTAAAAGCCTGTTTTGTCAACTTTTATTCTGCTTCTAAACCATTTTCTGTACATTTCTGGAGGCCACTGATTGCTTTAACAGAAAAATTAATATCGGAAAAGCGAGCATTAATGAAAATCGCGTTAATTAGGGGGCCGGCCGACACCGGTAATTAACCGTTATACATTGTTACTGAGCGTTTTCCCCGCGAATTCCCGGGTTTATTCACGTATTTTTACTTTTGCGATGGCCAAATCTACATTTTCATAAAGAGAGCTCAAAAGTTGTTTTTATCGCGAATCCTGCCTTTAATCGACCACTAGGGACGGAAGGGGAAGACGCAGTCCGGCCTTAAATGCAGTGCCCACTATACATTCCATCCGATCGGTTTCGGATAAAAACAAAAACGGCTTCCTCTCTTCACTTTCAGTTTCATTTCCTAACTAGAGAAACTCTCCCAATCAAGAGTCATTGTACCATTCGTATGATATGAATTTTGCGATCAAATTACTGTTCAGTGCTCCAAGATTTTCAGTTATCCGAAATTATCCGATTATCCGATCCGAAATTTAAATTTTTGCTGCAATTCTAATTTGCTCGCACACAAAACTTTTATTTAAATTACGATGAGTGATCTGCCGATATTTCAATTCTGGTGCATCAGAAAATGTGTTTTTTGTATCCAAATAAGCAAAATAAGTGAGGGAAAATTGTGATTTAGATTTTATCCGAAAATTTTCGGATGGAATGTATAGTGCCCACGATGAATCTCGTTCTCGAGGTTTCGATGTGAAACACTAAATTGGCAGATTTTGGGGAGGATATGGTCGAAGAGAGTAGCGAAAATGAGCCAGGAATCGATAAAAACGGCTTTGAAAGTTATTCCGGTGCGCCTACCTATCCCGATCCGCCCCCCCCCCCCAGTAGGACGAGCCTGTGGCGAGCCACTCCCTGAGCATTAGAAACCGTTATTTTAGCTTAAACTAAGCGGTTTTCTTCGCAGTTTCCTCATTATTCGTTGTGTGCGAATCCGGCCTAACCCTACTCACTCATTCTCGGCATTCAATGCGTGTCGAATATACTTTCAACTCGAGTGACCACACCCAGCGAAATTCTCTACCGCAGAGGTGCGTGCTCCAACCAGCAGCACGTGGTGCAATAATTATTTGCAGGAGCACGTGCTCTTCAAGCTAGTCCACTTCTATCGTAGCAGCACACCGACACGCGGCGCGGTAGGCACACCGAGCACCATTTGGGTCCGTCAGTGGCTGGACGAGGCTAAGTATAGCAAACTTGGGTGATTGAACTGGTGGCGCTGCCGATATCTGAGTTCTGCCTGAAGAGTGCGTCGCATGCTCTTCTTGGAAACTGTCTGTCTCATTAAAGAATACGGCTGATCTCGGTTGACGTGCGATGCACTAAAGAGCAAATACCGTGACTCAACGGATCTTTTTCTACACGTAGTAAAGACTGAGCCCGATTTGGAAAATCGAGTTGAATGTGTATCATGCACTCATTGGACGTATTCTTTGTTGGGGCACGCGCCGAAATCTGAAAACAATAGGAACACGTGCCCCTCTAGCAGCACGTTCCTGATTGTGCTCGAAACCGCATTGCCTTCGATTTGAATGCATATTCGACACGCATTGAATGCGGCGATTGCCTGCCACTACACACAGTTGGCATGGATGCTAGTGATACTTTGCGTTCCTTATTGAAGTTTGGCGCAAACGCGGTGCACCTATGTTATAGCATATGGTGCTAAATTTGCGCCAGCCTTCAGTGGGGGGATGCAAAGTATCACTAGGGTTTCATGCCGACTGTACCAGGGCTGTACGTTATATTCTTGGGGCATCCACGAAGGAGATACCTGCCGACACCTCAGAAGCCTGCGTCGCGTCGTGTGCGCCCATGATAAATGTTGTGATCGATCAGCGCACGTGACAGGTGCGCGAACTGCTGGGTGGTCCGCAGCTATCCCTTTTGAGGCTACACCCACCATGACATGAAAGTGTCAGCGCATTACCTGGTCAACGAAAGGTTTTTTCGAAAATAAACTGTTAGCGCTGAACGAAAAAAAATTTCCACTAACGCACACCCCTGCGCCATACTCTTGTCTGGATAGTCGCGCTGGTCGCTGGGGTTCTCGCGCCTATTGTTTCGCACAGCGTCTGAAATGGCTTTCCTCCTGAATCAGTCTGACTTCATGCAGGAAGGAGAAAGCCATTTCGGACGCTGTACAGAAACGTCAGTTGCTCTTTCGGATTTTGGAAATTTCATAGTGGGTTACGCTAAAAGTCATTTTACTACTGTAAATTTAGTTTCGAACCTAAATGTATCATGGGATATGGATTTACGTACGAGCCACTAACAATTTTTACTACCAGTGCCGTAAGCATCCTCTCGAAGAACTCTATTACACTCACAATTAGTTCCGACTGCTCAAAGTCAGTGTTCACGAAAAAAAAAGTTGCACGTTTTTTGGCTAAAACGTAAGCTTTGGGTCCCTCTAAGAAGACTGAGAAAGAAAAAAACGACGAAAACGGCCGGTAAGTGGGTGAAAATCTCGCGGGCCAGCCAACCCATTGGGCCACTCCGCCCACGTCCTATAACATTTGCCCTGATTTCGTGGTTCGATGAGCGATGGTTTACGATCAAAAGCCCCGTTCTTCCCTTCATTCTCCACCTCTCTTTTTACTCAGGTCAGCTCGCACACGTCGGCTGCAAAAAACGGGAGTTACAAGCCTCGGACAACTCGTCCACAATGCTTTTCTAGCTGAATTTTGAGAGGCCATAACTCCGTTTCCAGGAAATAAACATGGGACCGTTTCCAAGATAGAGGGAAAAACGGAAAAACGACTTTTATCGTGAACACTGCCTTTAAAGGACGTGAGAACGGAGTGTTCACGATAAAAAAAACTGTATTCTAGTATTCGGTGTTTTTGTGTACGTATGACCCCACAAAAGAGGTCAGTAGGAAAACGTTCTCACGAAAGTTTCAAATACAGGAGGAAACTGTGAAAATTTCAAAAATGAAATGGGCCAATGCGCATGCTTGGATGCTAAAATTTTCGTGATAAAAAATTCGGCAACTGTTACCCTGGTGGTTCGGCAGGACAACTGTTTTACGAAATGTGCGGGGTGATCCTCTGGGACGGCTGGTCCAAGAGATTTTCACCCACTTTCTGGCCTTTTTTGTCGTTCTCCCGTTTTCACTCTTCTTCTAGGGACCCGAAGCTTACGCTTCTGAAAAAACGGTCAGCTTTTTTATCTTGAACACTGGCTTTTAGAATGGCTCCTGGTTCAATCCTAAAACTCCAGAAAACAAAGTGCGGAAACATATATCAAATCTGTGAAGAGGGGCAAAAAAGGCGATTCTCGCCCAGCCAGCAAAACCAAAACGTTACTCACTAAGCCTCAACGATGATTATTTGAAACAAATGGGCACCACTCTCTTATTCTAATCGTTCCCGTGGGTATAGACGAACATTTCCAAATCATTCTCAACACCAGCAACAAAAAACAACATCTGGCCATTTTTGGAGGCTTAGAAAACCAATCCTTCACAGAAATGAGGTAAAATACTCACACTTGCTAACGCTTGAGCTCAAGAAGTCCAGAAGTTATCAATCAAAAGTAAAAAGCCGAGAGACCTGCACGGAAAAGGAAGGCCTCAGCCAATCCAAAGACTAATCGAGCTAAGCAACAATAAAGCAGTAAACAAATGTGGAGCGGTGTTGTGTCAAAAGAATAGCCTCTTGTCAGGAGAAAAAGTGCTTCTGAAGTGGCATTTAGCGCAGTTCGTTCCCCTTTTTCAGTCACTAAGCGGAAAAAAAACTTTGGCAATTTAAATTTGGTTTTTTTGCAGTAAAACACCATCGCATCAAATGAAGAAACAAGACTAAATACGAGAACAGCAGGCAGCATTGGGCTTGAACAATAAATGTTATACGTTTGAAATAGTCTTTCGTTGTCCTATAAAAAGGCAAATCATATGGAGAATGGAACCTGAAAGCAGAGATCAGATGGATGGTGAGGATTGACTGGAAAATGTATGGAACACATATGTGTGCATATGTGAAGGTAGTTAGTCTAATGTGATGTGAAGCTCGCAGCAGCGCCGGCAAAAAAAATTTGCCAACGATAGCGTTTCAAAGTGAGGTTTGAGGGGCGCTTGTGGTGAACAATGCCAGATGCGACGTCGGTTGCGTGGCGAAAAAGTCCACCCGCACATCAGTCAGGCCCCCCTTCAAGTTTCTTCAGTGATCTCAGTGGAGCTGAGATCGCTGAGAAAATCTTGGCGAAACTCTGAAATCAGCCTGAATTCGATAGAACCCGAATTCGGTCATCCCCATGCTGTAATTTTGGGTGAATTTCGAGATTGATTGTAAAGTATGGTCATTATACTTGTTATCCGAAGGCAATTCCTCGGATAATGGATAGATTCGGATAATGCCATTTTAAATTTACCGGATATTGGTTCAATTCAGATAATGCGTTTTTTCAAATTTTCGGATGTTGGATCGATTCAGATAATGCCATTTTTTCCAATGATTCGGATACGGATACCCGTCGGATAATTTCGGATAAATTTCGGATATTATCGGAACAAACGTCAGGCAACACACACACACACACACACACACACACACACACACACACACACACACACACACACACACACACACACACACACACACACACACACACACACACACACACACACACACACACACACACACACACACACACACACACACACACACACACACACACACACACACATACACAATGAGTAGAATAGTAGGTACGAGAAATGGACATATACATAAATTACACGAGTGAGGAAACAAAAGTGAGTCAAATAGTTGATACAGAAATGAATCGGTTTACTACATTCAACCGGTTGACCGGCTCACTACATTTAACCTAAAATGAACCGATTTTTATCCGTTTTATCCGTTTTTATTCGATTTGATGCGATTTTACGTAAATTTTATTCGTTTTATCCGGTTTTTATCCGTTTCATCCGTTTTTATCCGATTTTACGCAAATTTTATCCGTTTTATCCGGTTTTTATCCGATTTTTATCCGTTTTATCCGTTTTTATCCGATTTTATCCGAATTTTTGACCCTTCGGATAATGGTTCGATTCAGATAATGCCGATTTTGAATTTCCCGGATATTAATTCGATTCAGATAATGCGTGTTTTCAAATTTTCGGATATCGGATTATCCGAATCTCGGATATCCGGTCGGATATCCGAAATGGAGTGATTCGGATACTAAGTATAATGGTCATGCCATGCGAATAACTCTGAAGATTATCATGTAGGCAAAGGGAAGGCAACAGGAAGTTTTCTATCCGAATTTCAAAACTGCATGTACAAATGTACTGCGCATCTCTGCGTCAAATTCCACTCCGCAATTGCGTATCGAGACGAATGTATTAGGTATGAAGCTTCGGGAACGACGACTCATCTTCGTTGGTGGCGCGCGGTTGCGGCGTGACGCTAGCATCACAGCGCGCCTGCTGGCCTTTCGCGCCACCACTCTTCATGAGGGTTGTTGCAGCACCATACAAACAGACTGTTTCAATTTCAAATAAATTAAATTTATTACGCGGGGAAACTCGTGTTAATTCACGCAATTGAAAAAGCAAACAGCAACCAAACACTACAAAAAGCAACCACACAGAAACTAATAATCAATCTTGGACCAAAGATAAAATAAAACTCCAAGGCTTCCTGTAGGTGAATAATTTCCCATTAACATTACCCATCCTGAGCAGCTCATTAAACTTACGGGCAACCCATCCCCGCGCCGATTTGAGACCAAAGTAAAATTGAATCCTAATCAAGGATCCCCTTATCCTTTAGAGCATTAATAGCTCTTAAGAACTTTCGCACCCATGTATGAATTTCGCCCACCCAGGGGTCTCAACCCCCTGTCAAAAATTGGGTAGCAATTTACGCCAACGGGGATGAGCTGCCCCGCAACCCATTGAACTCTGTAGCAGCTCTATTTACAAAGAAATGTAACCGCATATTCAGTCTAGCCCCAGAGAGGGCCAGCTTCACAGGACAAAATCTGGTCGAGGATGCCCTCAGATTGAACGGACTAACTATACGAATACCAGCACCGCCATGGAATATCTCGTCCAACATTATCGAATCAAACTCCCTCTACTCTATGCAAAGCCATGAGACCTTGTTCAGCATTTTTGCCTAAATGACCCAAACTTCTGTCGTAATTAAAGCCACTGATCCTAAAAAGGACCCTACGAGAAAAATTTATCTGTACTCTTTCGAGTGCCTCCATTGACTTCAACTTGTACGGCTTGAGCACTACGTGCCGTATTCCAGGAGTGGTATATATAAAGAAGTCACTCGGCATGCAGAGCTATAATGGAGAAGTGTTTTTGATCATAACTGTTAATAACAAAACGCGCATCAATTCATGCAATTATGTTTATTTTTAAAATAATATAATTGACCAGCGGCGTCGCCGGCTGACGCCGGCCTCTGCCGCTGGGGTCCGGCTACGCCGGCTCATTTCAGCGGCTTCGCCGGCATCTTAAGTGTAAGGCGAATGAATCGAACTCCGCTAATTCTATGTGAGATGGCGTTCGAAGTTCTCACGCTTGCCGGCCATCGCCGGCCTCTGTTGCTGGAGTACGGTTGCGCCAGCACGTGAGCTGGTTTCGACGAAAACGCTCGAGGAATCAGAAATTACAAACTATTTCAAACCATGCAAACCCTGCTAACCTCCTTTCTTATGCAGTTGCACACCGACCCTTACCTAGCTTTAAGAGGCCCTAAAGTGGTAGTTCATTTATATTCAATTCTGTAAAGATAAAGACAACCGCTGTTTGAGATTTAGTAAACGCCTCCATGACCAACCGACACCCTGCTACCTTTATTGCCAAATGAAGTATAATGATGTTTGTGTTTTCTGGATGCATATTTTGATTAACTCACATTTCCATCGTATATAAACCCGATTTAGAAAGGTTGGTGCATATAAACAGCTAAGCAGTTGAAATGAGTGGTTAAGGGGGAGGGGACGTGAAGAAAGGGGTGGTATACACTCTCTTATAGATGCACAAAACGATTTTGAAGCTCTGCGCTAATTCACTTCGGTCCCGCACACTTTCTACGGCGTACGGCGCACTCTACCTTGGGTCCCGCACACTTTTTTCGGCGTCCTCTGCACTCCCACTTGGGTCCCGCACACTTTCTACGGCGTCCTACGCACTTCCACTTGGGTCCCGCACATTTCTACGGCGTCCTACGCACTTCCACTTGGGTCCCGCACACTTTCTTCGGCGTCCTGCGCACTCCCACTTGGGTCCCGCACACTTTTTTCGGCGTCCTGCGCACTCCCACTTGGGTCCCGCACACATTCTTCGGCGTCTTGCGCACTCCCACTTGGGTCCCGCACACTTTCTACCGCGTCCTACGCACTTCCACTTGGGTCCCGCACACCTTCTTCGGCGTCCTGCGCACTCCCACTTTGATCCCGCACACTTTCTATGGCGTCCGGCGCACTCTACCTTGGGTCCCGCACACTTTCTACGTCGTCCGGCGCCCTCTACCCAAGGTCCCGCACACTTTATACGGCGTCCGGCGCATTCTACCTTGGGTCCCGCACATTTCTACGGCGTCCTACGCACTTCCACTTGGGTCCCACACACTTTTTTCGGCGTCCGGCGCACTCTACCTTGGGTCCCGCACACTTTCTACGGCGTCCTACGCACTTCCACTTGGGTCCCACTCACTTTCTACGGCGTTCTGCGCGCTCTTGAGCCCGTACCCGTAAGGTAGCCCGTCTTGAAAGTCAAGCCGAATAAACGGTCAAACAAACACACAGAGAAACGCACACATACATAAACACACACACGCACACACAAATTTACCAAAATATATATAGAAGGATGTTAAGACTTGTTTTTTTGTCTCGATTGTTTCTCGTCGCCACTCTCAATAGTTAGGCAACTTACTATCCCATTCATGCGATCAATAACAGCACGAGAGAGTGGTCTTACTTCAAGCTGAAATCTGGTTATGTGAGGAAGTAGCAGTATCGAAATTGGAGTGCAAAGCACCCGAAGAAACTGTATAATGGGTCTACTCCTTGCACTTACACTTCTTCTGAAAAAATAGGCGATAATGTGTCTTTAGTAGTGAATAATTGTGCTTGTCTGGTGCTTCAACACATGAAGGGAGGTGCCGCGAGAGAGGCCCGCCTGCGCGCTATTATGCTAACGCCGCGTCGCGACCGCGCGCGACCAACGAAGATGAATCATCTTTTTCTAAACTCCATACCTACATTCTGTCAAGACGCTTCGCGGCCGCACGCGCTCGAGCCGGACGAGATTTCAGCACCGCAGCCGATCAGCTGATTCCAGGTGGTCCTTCTCATTTCCTTTAATTTTCATGGTTTCTTCTGTGACTACATCCGTCCTACTGTGTTTCTTCACATGTTAAAGTGTTATATCTACATGCACACTAATTTCGCCCTTTCAGATGCCCCCGCAACAACTTCTAGGAAAGAAAAAATTCACGATAGTAGGTAATTTTTTTTCACGTTTATTTTTAAAATTCTCTCTTTTTCTTCCTTACATTCTAGTGAATTATATGATTGTTTGGTTTCCTAGGATAGTTCCGTTTTCATTCCGAAATCGATCGAATTCGGGATTAAACCGGAATTATCCTTGAAAAAAACAAACACACGAGGAGAATTACAAAACCAAACAATCATAAAATTTATTCGAATGAAAAAAATGAGAAGTATAGTCACAGAAAAAAGGAAGAAAATTAAAGAAAACGAAAAAACCACCTACAATCAGCTGATCGGCTGCGGAGCTGGATTCTCGTCCGGCTCGAGCGCGTGCGGCCGCGAAGCGTCTAGATAGGCAAATGCGGAGCGGGATTTGACGCGGAGAAGCACAGTACATAATCAGCTTTCATACCCTCTAGAATGTATTCAACGATATTATTACGAGGATTCCGATGCGAGAGTGAAATGCGATGTGTCGGTAGGTTAAATCAGCCAATGCCTCTCACCTGCTCTCAGGGCTGGGCACGCGTCCCGGTTAACCTCAGGGGGGTGCATATTGGACGTTGCAGAGAGGGCAAAGGGGGGTGCCTAAACCGGACACCAAAAAAAGCGAAGTGCATGTTCTGTAAAATTTCAGGAGCAAAATAATACACGATTCTCTTCTGGTTTTTCATATCTTCCTCTTCGCTTTTTAAGACGAACATTTTCAGAATTAAAATTATTAATAGATATGCAGTTTGTGTTCGGAATAATTCATAGTTGCTGTCGAAGCTTCTCATCAACAACTCTATTAGTTGAAGGTCATATATAATGTGTTTGATTGTTTTGATGAAGGAATAAACACTACTCTGTTACAGGCCATAAAACGGCCAAAGTCTCACCGTCGACTGCGTACCACGCGCTGCGCAACCGCACGCGCGTCGGAAGCAGACGAGTTTTGGCCGCCGCGCGACGAGTTTCGGCCGCCGCGCGGAGGCCGAAACGTCGCGCGGCGGCCTGAACTCGTCGCGCGGCGGCCAAAACTCGTCTGCTTTGGACGCGTGTGCGGTCGCGCAGCGCGTGGTACGCAGTCGACGGTGAGACTTTGGCCGTTTTATGGCCTGTATCTAGTAGCAAGGATTGATGTGGTGTAAAGTTTCTTTGGTGTAACGTTCAGTGCTTACGCTTGTGGTTACCGATTAGAAGCGAAGATACAAAGACAGCGCTCAGATGAGCTATCGTTCACGTTCAGAGAAGGATTAGCGAACTGCTGTATTATGGCAGACTAAAAATACAGATATCACGGTCAGTATAAAAACAAGCCAACGGAATTTCGTCTATGAGAATGACGTATGAAGGGAGCCGACTGTAAAAATTGAAGACTGCAAGTTCCATTGAAAGAAGCAAATAATCGTATTTTCCTACTTGAGAAGTACCCTGTTCATAAAAGCCCGAATTTTTTTTTGAATGCCGCAATAACATAGAGAGTGGGCTCGCCGTGCGATATGGTGTTTGTCCGCAGCTACACAGCGCACACTGGAGTGGACGCGCGCACGATATTAATTAAAAATAAGTTTTATTACAGAACGGGGACGAGAAAGGGATCGAAAGTGGAGTAAATGGAAGAAGGCAGAAATAGGTTGCTTTCAATGTAACCATCTCAGAAATTTAATGTGAATAAACTAAATTGGAGCAGGGTGAATTTTTCGGACTTGACAAGGTTCATTCAAACGAACTTTGTTCATTAGAAACAGCATTAACCATGAGAACTAAGAGCATTGGGAGAAAGAGAAGAATCTGGAAAACACTTTAGTAACGGACGCTTTGATATTCAATGTGATTTAAGGACCTTAAAACTCGTCCCGGTTTTGTCCCGGTTTTCGGGGTAAAACCGGGACGAGATTTAGGGTCCTTAAATCACATTAAAAAACGATCTTGTTGAAGCTAAACTGTTTGCCAGATTCTCCTCTTTCCCACAATATCCTTTGCTGGCATGTTTGATGCTACTTTTGATCAACTAGGTTCGTTTGAATTAAACTTGTCACGGCTAAATACTTACCCCTGCTGCAACTTTGTTTGTTTACATTACATTTCTGAAATGGGTACATCCAGAATAGACAATTTTCATCATCTTCCATTTCCTTCGGTTTCAATCGTTTTCTCTTCCACGTTCTGTAATAAAATACGTTTTTTTATTAATATTGTGTGCGCGTCTACTCCCGTGTGCGCTGTGTAGCTGCGTACACACACCAGATCGCACGGCGAGCCGGGTCTCTAAAGGATTGCGGCATTCTACGTGGGAAAAAATCGGGTTTTCCACTCCCTACGCATCTCATCAATCCCTAAATGGTTCCACAACACAAAATAATTCTGAAAATGTCTTCATCAGAACGATCAAACACGGATGAATCCTTTACGTACATAGGCTCATGAAAACATTCGATAGAAAACATTGATTACTGCAATAAAAGTAGCTCTGTTGTTGTTTGTAATTGTTGAATTGCAATGAATAAAAAATTGTTTTATCTTTTGTCACAACCTATCTTCTTAATAAAAATTTTCTTCATAAGAATGTTTGTAAGTTTAAAAATTACACTACCTTTTTTATTGAAGTTTTCGGAATTTTCTTTATTCAGTCCTTTTTTTATATTCTGGTTTATCAAAATAAGGAAGTCAAGATCATGGCTGTTGTGCTCGACTTCTCGGAAAACAGCCGATTTCGATTTCCCATAGGGGGGTGCCTGAAAATTGCCGAGCTAAGGGGGTTCATATTGAAAGTCGCCCTGCCGGGACGTGTGCCCAGCCCTGCCTGCTCTCTCTGGCCGACTTTTCCCCTTTCTCGTGACACTGTTGGGTAGAACCCAATTCGTTCTGAAAGGAAGTGTAAGGCGAATTTATCAATGGACGTATAAGCTCCTATCACTTATGCGGAGCAAAGCAAATTCATTGACGATCAGAAAATCATAGCATACGCCTGTTTCACTCACAAACACTAAACCTATGTAACTGAGTAGGCATATTATATTTTAAAGCAATATGACTTGGTTACATCGCGTGCGTGTGCGTGCGTATGCTGCTTGTCCTTCTCCCCACACTATCTCCCTGCACGCTCTAATTCGTATGGAAATTTGCTTTGTTCCTTCGCGTCGGTGTGCAGAGTAAGGGCACAGACCACGAGAGAGTGTGGGAAGAAGGATATACAGCACATGCGTGCACACGTTCGCCATCGAACCGTGTAAATTTCCTTTCGAAATATAGTGTAAAGTCTGTCAAAATAATACTGTCCGCTCACGCGGCCGGCGTGCGTGTCGAGAGGAATTTTTCAGACGAGCCTTACCACGGCTGCAAACAGCTGACTCGGATACTATTCTTTGTTGGTCTAGTGTCCCTGCTAATCGATTCACAAGTTCGAAAATAGCCATCGCGACTGTCGCTCCGCACGCACGCCGACCGCATGGGCGGACAAACTCATCCGAGTGGACTCTACCTGCCTTCACTTCGCACACGCAAAGAAATAAAGTGAATTTCGCTGTTTAGGTTGAAGATGCGAACACAGAAAATGGGGCTGCTACTGTCCTTATCGGGTCAAAGTTCCACTCCGCAGCTGTGCACAGCGCGATGATAACCGTGCTGAGACCACCTGGTCACCGCACGATTGCCCCTTCTCATCGTACAATTATCGCCATGCTACGTGCTGCAACAGCGGTTGTTAGCAACTGCGCAGCGGAATTTCATTCCGATATGGACAGTATGCGTGCTTGCCATTTTCCGTCAGAAGAACAGCTTCTAAAGGCGGTGTTTACAATGAAGAACCGTATTCTAGTTTTCGATGTTTTCTGAATAGGTCAGTCCACAAAGTAGAGGTTAATAAGCAAAAACTCGGAGAAAAACTGTATTGAAAAAATCTCTGAAAATTTCAATTATACCTCTTTGTGTGTTTCGGGAGGCTGCAGACAATGCATCGAACCTGACGTCGAGGAAATGGTTTTGCGCTCCGAAATTCTCGGGTAAGTGTCTTTGCTTCTTGTTTCTTGTACCAAACTTCCTCTAGAACAAGAAGGACCAGCGTACATGCCGGAATGTTAGAACCTTTGCGATTGTAAATATTCGAAGATTTGGTGCCTACTCATCTGGTAAAACGAATGCAGGACAACTGTTATGTGACGTTAGAGGGGTGATCCAATGTGTTGGCTGGTCCACCAGATTTTCACCCACTTCCTGAACGTTTTTCGTCGCACTTCCGCTCTTACTTTTCTTAGATGGACCCCAAGCTTCTGCTTTTGCCAAAAAACGGGCAACTTTTCCGTCGTGAACACTACCTTTAACACAGTAGAAAACCCTTACACAAGCTCGCCTATACAGCATTGTTAGGATTGAGTAGTGGTGTACAGAACGAAGGGCGAATGGTGAAAGGAGACCTGAAGGGTGCTATAAGGGAAAGTAAAGCCGTCGGGTAGCTAGCGAACCGCTTGACAGTGGACGCATAAAACCCAGACTATAATGTCATCCTCGTTGTTTTTGGTAGAAAGGCCATTCGTATGACAACTTGTCATATGAATTGGGCAATTTACTCACGAGAACGTTACACTCTCTTCCTAGCCACACTATTGTTGAGGGCAGTAATTGAACAAATCAAGCATCCTAAAATAGCATAGCTCAGGCCAATAAGTGAGAAGACTAAAAGGATTACAACTTTGTAGTTGTAGTTAACCTATCAGTCCATTAGAGAGGATATCACCGTTTTCATGAAAATAACAATAAGGGTGTCGCTAGCCAATAAAAAACGGAATCATTGTGGAGGCGAATCTAGAGGCCTGAATTCTGCTGGTCGTCCAGATGTTTTCACCAAGCTGGCCCCATCCAATCTCAGTAAAAGCTGTCACTTGTCACAGCAGCTCAACTTATCAGCCATAGGGAGAGCTGCCATAGGTGCTGCTACTCGCGGTGGGTGAAATATGTATTTTGAGGTCGTCAACAAAGGCGCACTACAGATTCAAGCTCCAAAAAAGGGCCACAATGAAACATGGAGATAGTGATATTCAGGGAGAAGGTATGTTCTCCCCTGCATGTATAAATAAATGAATAAATACATAAATAAATCACTATAAAGAAACTTTGTTCGCCGTTCGCCGTTTGCCAGCAGCCGCCCGCTGACGCAATCTGTGTTCATATGTAGAGAACGACACAAAATTCATTTCACCTTCGGGTTATCCGCGTGAAATCGAAAAGGATCTGTGGTTTTGGAAAAAAATGAACGAAATATGAACGACTCTAACAAATATGATGTTAAGATGGAAAATACTTTTTTTTTGACAATTTCTGATTTTTTTTTTGAAATACCAGGTTGTCCAATAATTATTTTCCGAAAATTTCACCATTTTTAATTTTTTCAACTTTATTGGAAAACAAGTGTAATCAACAATATAATCACCACAAATATCCACAACAGTGGCCCATCGATTGGGCAGGTCGCCGATGCCCTTCGCCCAGTCCGGGGGCTGCGACTCGAAGAAGTCCGCGATGTCGGATTTGAGGTTGTCGTAGTTGGTGAATTTTCTTCCGGCCAAATGGTGCTTCAGCGGGCGGAACAAGTGGTAGTCGGAGGGGGCGAGGTTCGGGGAATACGGCGTATGGGCAACCGCCTCCCAGCCGAGCGTCGCCAACTTCTGCTGGGTCTCCTTCGCCACGTGGGGGTGCGCGTTGTCGTGCAGCAGGTGGACCGAGGCCCGTCGGGGACGCTTTTCTCGGATAACGGCGGCTAGTTTCTCGAGCTGATCGGAGTATATGGAGGCGGTGACCGTCCTGCCTTGCGGGAGCAGCTCGAAGTACAGCATGCCCTTGGTGTCCCACCAGCGGGAGAGCATGATCTTCAGCGGGTGCAGGTCGGCTTTCGGCGTCGTCGGCGGCTAGCTCTCATCCCCAGTGACCAGGTCCTCGAGAAACTCCTTGCCGTGCGGACGAAGGAGGAGGGACTGGCAGACGGCCACGCGGCTCTGCTTGTTGGCGTCCGTCAGACGGTGTGGGATTCAACGGGCCAGAACTTTGTGGTAGCCCAGTAAGTTGAGTTGATTGTGGATGGTGGACTTGCTGCAGCCGAGCGTCGTCGCCAGTTCATGGGTGGTGGCTCCCGGCTTTTCCCTGATACAGCGACGGACTTCGTCATCATCCACCGTAGAAGGCCTCCCGTTGTGCTCCCTGTCCTCGAGGCTCCAGACGCCGCTCTCGAAACGACTGAACCAGCGGCTGACTGTGCGTTGGGACACTGCATCCTCCTTGCACGCTCTGCAGATGTTGGCGACCGCGCTGCCCGTGTCGTTGCCCAGCAGCCACTCGTAGTACACGAACGTACGAATTCGACCTTCGTCCATTTTAGCTTGTACTGGTAGCTAGACGCGGCGTCTGCGCCTTATATACCCCTAGCGTAGAACTTTGGAGAACCTTCTAGAAGGTTCTTACACTTTCCTGATATGATAACACTTCTAAGGAAAATTATAGAATTTTGAAAATTTTCGGACAGGAATTATTGGACGGCCTGGTAGAACATTTATTTTTGGAAAGTTTTGAGAAAAAATTCTCTGTAAATTTTGGAGAAGTGTTTTATTGAATTGTTTCAAATTAAAATACGATTTAAATTCTGTTCTTTCTTAGATTTTTTTTCGTGTGAATTTGAAATAGATCTGAATTTCTGGGATTGCTTGAATTAAAAGTGTAGGAATCTGAGAAAAAATGGTTCTTAAGTGAGTAAAAAAATTTTCAAAAATTTTCTTATCTTCGAACTTACAAGAATTTCGAGTACTCATAAACATGCGCTAGCTATTACATGCATATGAGCGAATCGAAACCCAAAATGGTTTTTCAGAAAGAAAAAGATTGTTAACTAAAATTTTAGTGCAATCTTATAGTTAGGTCCATGGCTTTTTTCCTCATAAAATCATTTAAATCTCACCCGCGGCTGGCGAGGGCAGTCGCGTGCGCTGGTCCGCTAATCGATTCACGCCGTAAGAGGAGCGCAGCAGATCGGCTTATCATGCCGCCAGCCGCGGGTGAGATTTAAACAGCCCGCACCAGCCGCGGGTGAGATTTAAATGTTTTTTCTTGAGAAAACACGCCACGGTATGTGTACAACCACTAAATGGGAGCGCCTTATGGCGTCCGCCATCCGCCCTTCCCAGTCCGCCGTCTGTGCTTAAGCTCGTATGTGGAGAACGACACAAAATCCAATTCATTTCAGGCTTTTTTGTGATTTTGAGATGGATCTATGGTTTGGCAATGCATAGAGTGAAATGTGAAGAATTTCGAGCAGAAATGCTTTTTGAATGAATGTAGTATTGAAAAGTAATTGTTTGCTCTTTTCATCGGAATGTTCGATTTAAATACTTCTAGTCAACAAGCACACAGGCGTCCACATCTGCAGATGTGTGGTCATCCAAAAATGGGATACACAGAGTCTCCATACCTTATCGATTTTTCCGAGAATTGGATGACGCATAAGAAGGCGCGCCTACAAGTACATATCCTCTGATTCGGAGCCAAATTCACTATGTTTCTGAGCGTCTATGTGCCGAGCGAGGGGAGAGACAGCGAGAGAGGGGCGACGCCTCATATGCGCGCGGATGCACGCGATCGACGGAAATAAAATTCACTCCAAAGCAGAGGATATGTGCGCCGCGAAGCGCTTGTTAATAAATAAAGAAGTAGACCTTGTCATTCATGTAAGAGTCTAGGCAATGTTGGTGTCCGCAATAAGGATCCTGATTAGTCACGAAGCTGACTATTGGACCTACAGGTGTCTACGCAATGAGGACTACCGTTCTCCATCTTTCCATGCGAGACTCACTCGTTAAATTGTAAGTAATTACGCGCGAAAGCGCAGCCAATGTCACTAAATCTCTGAACGAAGTGGCAAAATCTGGACGTCATTCTCTGAGCAATCTGTGCGACTACATCCTGTACAACATTGAGTGAAGAAGTAACTCTATATGGAGCTTTGAAATGACAAACCCTACAATCTAGACATTTGCTGGATAATAAAGTGTCCAGTAAAACATTCAAGAACCACATAAGAAGCTGGGCGAAAACAGCGACTCCACGTAAGACCGCCTTCCTATGGCATTGCTATCAAGTGTTCTTCAACATAATCCCCTAAGAGAAGCACGACTATGCGCATAAAAGTTCCTCTCTTTCAAGAAACAAAATTCTCCACAAACAGAGTTTATTAACTGCAGAAGTCAGGGTCAGGATCCCGGTAATATCTATGCGGTAAACATTCGCTACAAATTAACACTATCTGAACACTGAGTTACACATAAAACTTCTATGAAGTGTACCTTGATTGGTCGTCCTCACCACTAGGAAGATGATACATAAATGTTTTCTGGACAATTCTAGCATGCTCGCTCCGAATCTGGAGATGGATTATGCTACGGACTCCAGCGAAAAATATTTATGACCGTCCAATTTTGACATTTCCTCAATTATTAAACCAGCTGTATTACTTTTTTTATAATATAGTTTCATTTTACCGGAATCTCACTGCAAAAAGATCAATAAAGTTCGTTTCGGTTGCGGTACCATTGACAACCAGGGGCCGGATGCATCAACGCGAATTTCGGGGTTTGGGCAGGCGCGGGGCAAGCAGGGCAGCGAAACCGGCATGCTAAGCTGCCAGGGCAGGGGCAAGGGCAGTTAGGGGCACTGCCCCTGACTGCCCCGGCTCGGAAGCTGGGGCAGCGGCTGCCCCGGCTGGGGCAAGAATGCGGCGACGCCGCATGAATCGACTTTTTTTCTATTTCTCAGACATTATTCTTCTATTTTCACTTCTTGTTCACAGTTGTCGGTTTGAAGCTCTCGCTTATAGTAGAAATGTTTTCCTTATTGATAACTTCTCTTTATTAATCCTGCTTTTGAGGCTTTTTCTTGAATTTTTCATTGAAAAAATTCCATAATACTGCGCTGACCTACGTCCTCCTGTAAGTGTCAGGGGTTAGCGCGGATGAATAGCGGGGACGTGCCGTTTCCGTCTTATCATGTTTACATCTGATGCATTCCAGGGTGGATGCCTCTCGCACATGGTTCGACCACGGCTTCGCTACTTGAGGAGGGAACAGCCTTCGACCGACAAGAGTTCGTCTCGCGGCCAGTGACTGGTCATCGCCCGTGCTGTAGTGCTACCTGACCTGAGTCATCCATGGGCCGTTTGCCCCGATCCCACAACCTATGTAGTTCTCGTCTGTCCGCCCTGGAGCCTCCACAGAGGTCCCTCTGGGAGTATTCGCTGTTGTCTTGCTACAATAAACTCTGAGTCTTGTTGTATTGTGCCAGCACGTTTCCACTGGTGGGTTATGACCCACGTAAATGACTGGTAGCAGCGCATGGTTCCCCGCTTGGCGAGGATGAGAAGGTTAGTCCCCTTATGTTGGCCGGTTGGCCCGAAGCAAAAGCGTAATTTGTCTTCTTATTTTTTTATAGCAGTGTATTTACGGTGTCCAGCTTCGGGTAGTCGGTCCATCAGGGATTCTCCCAGTTTTTTTTTCTTTTTTGAAGATTGTGGGATCTGTACGAGAAGAAATTAGGTGGCCACCGGGTACAATTTCGTTTGCGGAGTATTTTTTTTCAAGACCTTTTCTTCCTAATTAAAAGTTTTTTTCGGCATTTTTGGTTCCTGCGGAACGCAAACGCGGAGTTAGGCGCATGACTCCACGTTTGCGCTCGTTTCGGTCAAAAAAACATATTAAAAATAAAAAACGAAATTTTGTCTTCTTGAATTCTTCTCTCGTACACAGGATGACATCAAATGGGTAAATCAGCACTCGGCGTTAGTTGTTTCGAGTCGTAATTTTAGTAAGTAGCTTTAGTTGGCCGGTTGGCCCGATACCAATACTTAATTGATAGTCAATGAGCTATGTCTGCTCGATAGCTGAGCTTTAGGCCAGCATTGTTATGTTCCCGCGGTGAGGCTTTGAGCCGTTTGATTTTTCCTGTGTGGATTCCCGCGGTGAGAGTATGAGAATCGCTGAGTGTATAGCGAAGTTGGTAGGATCCTAGCGCTGCGAGTATAGCGCCATTTTGTTGAGAAGCGCATTGTGAAGCGTTATATGTTGAGATGAGCTCAGTTTTGGCGTCAAACGCCCTAGTATCTGTGTGAAATCCCGGGTAGTTGCAACCTTAGAGTAGTTTGGTCATGACCCCACGTGAGTAGGTTTTTGTGTTTATTTGGAAAGAAAAGAGAAAAAATAATTGAAAAAATTGTTAGAGAGGTTTTCCTCTGTTCGTTTCCTTCTCCGAGAGAAGTTTGTTCATTTCTCTTTAATTATGTTTTGTTTTCAGATCGTCAGAATGGTATTCCAATTTTTGCATTCCTGTAGTCCGCCTATTTATTACCCCGAAGACGAGTCGCCTTGGGAGTGTAGCAAAACCAGATAACACCTCTTTTTTTGAATTCTCATTTAATAAGGTGGATTTTCGTTTTTTATCTCAACTTGAATTCTTTTCTTCTGGCTTTTTGCTGTATTATTTAAGTATTTCTTCTCCTTTATTTTTAGCTTTAGTTGGTCGGTTGGCCCATCACAAATACGTATTTTTTCAGCGAAAGTCGCGGGATTTAATTCATTGCAAGTTAGTACCCGCGCACGCTAGTCACGTGCTGGAGCATCTGTTAACCAGATATGGGAAACCTGAATGGATAATTAATACCGCCTTTTTTCTGACTCGCTGTTTTTTTAATTAGTTCGTGCACCGCTTCGTTGTAATTTCTTTCGGTATTGGCTCGCTGCCATCAATGTTTGTCTCACTGTTCGTTCTCCGCTGCACACATGGTTCACATTCTTTGTGCGTGAGCGGCGATCATCTTAAGGAAATCATTGAGAGAAATGTTGCCATGTCCTCTCCGACGCGCTAAGGAAAACATCTTCTCGGACGCAGTTAATCGATGTGAGGAATTCTTAGCAAAATATTCTGCGCAGGGTGAGCGCCGTTCTTGCGACAGCACCCTCTCTCCACGCTTTTCAGTTGATCGCGTGCGGAGACTTCAGCGGCGACACCCGCGGCGTGTCCTCTGAGTGCACTCAGCAATAAGCGACCTATATTTTCCTAAACCTTCAGTTCACCTCGGGAGGACGTCTTCTACTTGTAACGATCCACTAATATTGTATCTTTCAGGTCGGCAAATATGGGATTCCCGTTTAGTACTCCTATAGTTGGCCGCCTGCCGAGGAAATAAAAAAAAACAGGTAATTTTTTCTTTTTCCCCTCTTGTCCTTGATCAAAATCGTTTTTCTAGCCATAAAAGTTTTTTTTTGTTTTTTTTTTGGTCGGTTGACCCGTTCCGAATACGTGATCGTTACCATCCAAAAAAGGATGTATTGGCACCCTAACCAGATAATACCCGTCGCGCTAATTGAGTACTTGAGTATCTTTCGCCAGATGTGAGAAATCTGAGGAGGAGATTAGATAGCGCGTCTACCAAACTTTAGTTCGTACGCAACCTTCTGGCTGGCACACCTCTTTACTCCTTTTTTCCTGGATATATTAATACTTACTGGAAATCAGTCGTTTGGTTCTTTTTCTCTCTCTTCCATCACGTTTATAGCTGCATAATTCAAATTCTTGGTGCGCCAGCGGTGATCCGTTCTCAGAAAACATACAAAATATTTCTTTTTCATGTCCCGTTCACAGAAAACATTCTCCGACGCAACCGATAGATTAAAAAAAACTGTCTCCTTTGCAAAAACATTGCGCTCCAGGGGATAGATGCCTCTCCAGATAGCATATTTTCCCACCGCTTATCAGTTTATCGTGTAGGCGACGGTAGCGGAGAAGCGCGCGGAGCATTCCTGCGTTGTGCCCAGCCAATGGCAGCAGTTCCTCCGCTCATCGACCCCGCCTTCTACTGCGATAGTTGCATATATATACTGGGGTAAATCAGAAGCCTCATCCTTCAATCGTCTGGTGACATGGGTCCACCTGTCACACGTTCCCGAACTCATTCGGCGGCTGATTCTTCTAGGGCGGTTGCCCCGATACCAATACTTGATTCCCAACCGGCACTCACGGGTGACCTATCCCGAAGCCTCTCAGCTTTGGCGGACGACTCTACCGTTCACGGCAGAGACGTCAAGGGTCTCCGCGATGCCACCGTACTCGCCATAAACGAAGTTTGGACTGATGCTCGGTCTGCAACTTCACACCTGGTGCAGAAAATTAATCAAGGTAATCATTCACTTCTTGAAACCTTGAACCAGTCCTTTTCAGCAGTTGACTCGCGTATAAACGACATACCTTTGGTAGCCAATCCCAGCCCGTATGCGAACTTGCCCAGATTGTTCCCCTTTCAGGTCTAGGCACTGACCCGACGCACTTTTCTAGCTGGCTGCGTCGAGCCGAGGATGTTATGCGTATGAAATCAACTTCATGGACTAACCAGCAAAAGGCCTATTTTTTGATCGGTCACCTCGAAGGCATAGCTCGCGAAAAAATCGAGGAGCTATCAACCGAGGAGCGCGACGACTACGAAAAGGTTACGTTCCACCTCAAGAACGCCTTTGAAGGCCCGCAACATAGGTACATGGCGCGTCAATCCCTTTCAGCATGTCAGCAGCAACCCGGCGAAACGTCGGCAGCCTTCGCCAACCGCCTCTTAACTCTGGTGCGAGCTGTCACTACGGGCCAAGATCCTGCCAGTCAGAAAGAGCGCGTTTTGGAGGACTTTGTTGCAAGATTGCGTCCCAATCTTCGCTATCACGTCAAGCTGAACAATCCGGCATCGTTAGAGCAGGCGGTGTCCAAGACCCAGATCGGCGCACGATTGAGGTCACCCTTCAGGCCTACCATTGGTCGAACGGCGCCATATCCCGAGCTGCCGCTGACTACGGTCGTCAGACGGATACGGGAGCAACAATCAACATCTGCGTTGCCCTTTCCAGAGAAACCAAGAAGGCTATTCCGACCTACGCGATTATTTCTCGAATGCACATTTGCAGGTCGCTGCCAGAGAACTCCATGGCTAAAAAGATCCTACGGGCTATGTACGGTCACGCTTCCTACGAGCCCTCGACCCATCTAGATGTACCGCGGATTGTCATGTGCAAAGGACGATTGGTCACACTAACGGACGAACAACACGAAGCCATCCGAGTCGGCACTTGTGGCTACCCTATAGTCGCTATCCAAGCCGCGTTCGGAACAGGTAAAACGTTGGTTGGCGCATTGATCGCGTCATTATTGGCATCCCAGCCCAAAATTATGATCATTGTGACCGCGTCAACGAATGCAGCGGTTGCCCAATTTACCGATACCTTTTTGAGCTTGGGCGACTTCCCCGAGCTATCAATAATCCGGTATTTATCGGACACTGCCGCCAGGGAAAGTCGTCACCCTACTAGCGCAGATCTCAGTGAAGTCCTTCTTAATTTAGGAGACCGCTTCTCTGACAGGATGACAGACGAAGAGCGCACCTTCTGCGAGAATTTCGCTTGCGAGCGCCGAGAGCTGGCACGCATTTGGAAAATGCCGATGGCGATCTGTTGGAGGATTCCATTATACGAGACAATTTTGAGATCGTGGAGCGAAACGCCTCCGAACAAGTGGAGCGTATGGTGAAGATTTTATTTAGAGTAAATTGACCCCAGGTAATATGCCTCACCGTTTCCTCCCTTCTGAACACCACCCAGCCGCATGACGGCATCTTCCGTTTTGCAGCAAAATTTGTGTCGCGCATTGTGGAAGACGAGGCGTCTCAGATCTCTGAACCCGCATTGTTGGCTATCGCCAGCCGTTTTCCCCACACACAGCACGTCTATATCGGCGACGAGCATCAACTGGACCCGCACGCTAGGTGCCCGCGACACTCCAACCCAGCCCGATTCGGGGCGCGTGGGGTTATCTTTGTTCTAACCCAATCTAGGCCCATCCCAGTAGCGCCCCTGGTCACAACTTTCAGGGCTCACCCTTCTCTTAATGCACTCCCTAATATCATTGCGTACTCGGGCTCCCTTGTTAGCGGCTTTACCCCGGAGCAACGTCGTTTACTGCTCAATAAGGTAGTTTTTCCTGCACCAGCAGTCCCCTTCTTGTTCCTCGACGTTGCTGGTTCTTCATCCCAGGCTGCCGGTCGCTCCCACTATAACCCAGCCGAGGCGCGCGCTTGCCTAGCAATCATTGACCACCTGCTGCGCGTCGGGATCTTGGTCAATCAGATATGCGTGATTTACTTTTACAGGGAACAATCGCGACGTCTTCAAACTCCGTTGGGTAATCGATCGATCGAGCTCGCGACCGTCGACTCCATCCAAGGACAGGAGAAGGATGTGGTAATTCTGCTTACAACCACAACCAACATCTTTGCAGATTCGGCCGATTTCATCGACGACTACAGGCGCCTGAACGTCGCCATCTCCAGATGCAGGCATGGTCAATTCATCCTGAGCCACTCTCCTGCCCTTCGCCGTGTGCCAGTGTGGACGCGCCTCATCGAGTGGGCCGCATCGATATCCGCTCTGGTGCCGGCATCCCACATTGATCGGTATTTCCGAGCCTAATTAGGCATACGGTGAGTCTCCTATTCTGGTTCTTAAAGTCCGGGTCGGACTTTAGGTTAAATGGGGGAGGTGTAAGTGTCAGGGGTTAGCGCGGATGAATAGCGGGGACGTGCCGTCTCCGTCTTATCATGTTTACATCTTATGCATTCCAGGGTGGATGCATCTCGCACATGGTTCGACCACGGCTTCGCTACTTGAGGAGGGAACAGCCTTCGACCGACAAGAGTTCGTCTCGCGGCCAGTGACTGGTCATCGCCCGTGCTGTAGTGCTACCCGACCTGAGTCATCCATGGGCCGTTTGCCGGATCCCACAACGTATGTAGTTCTCGTCTGTCCGCCCTGGAGCCTCCACAGAGGTCCCTTTGGGAGTATTCGCTGTTGTCTTGCTATAATAAACTCTGAGTCTTGTTGTATTGTGCCAGCACGTTTCCACTGGTGGGTTATGACCCACGTAAATGACTCTCCATAATGCTTCCTTAATCCTTGCGCAATCAATTCGTGTGCTACAGCTTCATTAAAATGGACAACTTTCGAAAAAGGTAGTTTCAGAACATTTTGTTCACAAATTGTTCTATAATTTTTCTTGGGAGGAGCGATTCTCGACACACGTAAAGCCGAGTGTTTCGAGAAACCATTCTTATTACCAGCCAAATTTCGTTGTTTTTTGTCCAGTTTTGTCCGGCAAATCGTTTGAATTCTGAAAGATATGTGTGGCGGATTTGATGTTTTATGAGTTGGTTCAAAAAAAAGTTTAGGCGAGAATTTATGTTCGCATCCGGCAATCCTTCAATTGAATAGAGGGCATTTTTCAAAAATCTTCAAAAAACGTGATCGCCAGAACTGCTGTTGTTTGTACATTTGAATTAAATATCGATAGAAAATTTAGTAATGTATGATTTTTGTGAAAAAAATAGATACGTGACGAATGCCTTCCGCCTGATCATGAGTGTTACTCATGGTGTGGCATTTTCAGTACGCATGGGTACAATTCTGCTAACTGACCATTTCTGCTCGTAAGCCAAAACCTCGAGCGCAAGGACAATCGGACTAGCATAACCTTTTTACTATAGTTGCACAATTTCGAAAAAAGTCGAACGAACGAAAAATGAAAAAAATTTCGTTCGAAAAAAATTCGAACGAACGAAAATTTGAAAAAAAAACGTTCGACGAAATTTCGAACGAACGAAAAAAATTTCAAAAAATCTTTCGCAAATTTTTCGAAAATTTCGTTCGTGTGCAACTTTACTTTTTACCCTTCATTCTGCGTAGTCGTACTGCTGTCATAAGAGACTCAGCTGCATCTGAGCAGAGAAAAAGGAACAAAATGGAAAGCAAGCCAACGCAGGAAGAATTCTCAGCTGCGCTCGGCTAATCGATCGCGGGTTTCAGCCGTAAAATGGCGCGCGCCGTACATAATTGCGTACACTACGCTGGGGCTAGCTGCCCCGACGCCATCGAGCGCATGTGCATACGGGGCAGGGCACTGACTCTCTAGGCGCCTGCCCTGCCCCTACCCTTGCCCCGCCGTGTGAGTTGATGCATCCGGCCCCAGGCATGCCTCGCCCACTTTCCCTCGCGCTTGCTGCGCCCTCCTACCGTGGCTCTCGCCACGGAGACACAAAGAAAAAGACGCTACTGTTGTGTTCTCGACTGGCATCTGTCAGATGAGCGAGGTTTTTGCTGCATAATCTGGCTAACATCTGCCTAGACCGCTTCGTCTTTAGGGATGCTGAAATTGAAATCACAAACTGAGAATGCATTTCCTGCAGTACCTTTCTATTCCCTAAAAATCGGAAAGAATTCTAGCGCTCATCATCGTTATGACACTGCAGTTCGTGTAAGAAAATTATCTGGATGCAATACTAACCTGCTGATTAAACATATGATAAAGAAGAAAAAGCAAAGCAAACTCTATAAAAAATAGTACTTTCAAGCAAAAGTGGCTTGATGCTGACAGAAACTTACCTACAAAAAGAATCAATAGGAAAGTAGAGTGGGCGATTCTACAAAAATTAACAATGCTTTTGAGAACCGAGTCCTGTAGCTGAAATTTTGAATTAAAGAAATCAACTCGTGCTATTCTTCAGAGGAGAGCTTCTTGGTTCTGGAAAGGAGCTTGCTCCGGTTATTCTAGTACCGATGTAAATATTTTATACCTATTATCGAAAAGAAGACATAAAGTCTGACCCACATAAACGATTTCCTTTCGCTGATCAGAAAAGTGAACTGGTGAAAGTACAGAAGGAACTGCAATTGCTATCACATGAACTGAACCTTTCCAAACAAGTGAGTCTTTTATCGAGAGGCATGAAGCTCTTCCTTGCGAAATAGAGCAACGGTTTTCTATTGGGAGTTGAAAGTTTTTGCCAAGTGAAATGGTTCTCAAGAAATTTTGTAAATTTTTTGAAAACTCGCTCATTCCGTTTTATTTACTGTTGCTCCTTTTTTTGTTGGAACGTTTCTGTCTGCTCAAAACCACCTTTTCCTGAAAAAGCTCCTTTCTGATAGAATTGCTCACTTTTTTGGAAATACGTGGGGACCCACGAGAAATCTCCAAGATTTTTCGATTTGTATCGATTGATTTTATAATAGTAAGTAGGCTATTTGTAGACCAGTTCCTCTGTACCACCTCATTAAAGAAGGTATCGCCTAAAACGATTTTCACCGATTCGATCAAAGAAAAATATCGACTACTTTAGTGATCCCTTCCTGGTGTACAACCCTTGTTGAGGGGGGCACCCAAGATTCATCCATGGAAATGAGGAATTCTTTCAATACCAGATATATGATATCGCTATCGGCCATTGTTTTCCTGGAAACGCCATGGAAACGCTCTGATCCCTGAAAGCTCTAGCTTTCGTTCTTCAGTCGAATTTAGAGTGCTCCCCTCTCAAACTAGGTTTGCACTTATCCCTGTTTTGTACAGCCATAGCTGCAAATAGCGGAGACGCAGAGATAGACAGCTTGCACTTTGGCCAGGCCGAGAGAGTGCCGGGCCGGCTGGCAGCGCCTTTCTTTTCGTCCTCTGCGCTCATCATACTGACTCGCACACCCCGCGTGCCGAGTTGTCAGTGCTCCGGAGACCGTTCGTTTCGATTCTTACTTCAGACGAACTTTATTGGAACAGTCTTTCCGGGCCTCTTCAGTGAAAAAGAAGACAACCTCCCACACCCGAAGTCAGTTGAAATTTTTGGCTATTATTGCATTAAAATTCTTGATGTGATTATTTTGTTGTGAAATTAGTAGATTAATGTAACTAACATATTGAATGTTATTCGCAAAACTTATCGTCGAAATCAGTGTGAAGGCATAGCATCCAAGAAGTCTTTAATAGTTTTGAGTTAGGGAACCTTAAGGGCAGTGTTCAAGATAATCTTATCGCGAACTCGATTAATCGCTAAATCGATTGTTTGGCACCCAAGTAGAACTGCGATGACGAAGAAACGGAGAAGAAATGGCACGAAATCCGGGACAGGGGCTGTCTACACACCGAGGGAGAATTTGCCCCGTTTTTGCAGTTTGAAACGTCACGCCACTCAACGCGAGCGAAATGGTCCTGAGTGGAATTAAAGTCGCAAAAGGCGGGACAACTCCTCCCTCGTTGTGTAGAGAGCCCCTGTCCCCGAAATCCTTAAAGGCATCGTACGCGCAGAAAACCGTATATTATTTTTTAATGTTTTTATGTAGGTTGTCCTTTCAAGTGAGCAAAAATGTCGAAGGGGACCATGAAAAACCTTCATTTGTAATATAAAGTCAATCGGAACACATTGCAGATATGAATTTGAATTCCGCGCCAAAATCGTTTTTGAAGTTTTTCTGCGTTAGGAGGCCTCGCCACTGTCATTTTCGAAATTTTTATGCATGTGGGGCTCGTGTCGTGACTGTTTCTCACGTTGTTTGACGGTCGCATAAACATTCTATAAAAAAGTGCTAGATGACTGGTGAGAACTGGTGGCGGATCCTCATCTTTCACCTTTTCCAACCTCATACGTTTTTGACGCGCCGAAGGTTACCGGTGTGGTGTGCCGGGCTCATTCATGAAATTGAGCCCAAAAAATGGAAATTGGTTTTCAGCGCGAATGATGCCTTAACTCTCACCCCGCGTCTTTACTCTCAGTGGAACTGTTTGTTGTAACAATGAAATCGTTTGTGGACTCGTCTTTTGCAATTCCCTACTTTGTGTTTTGGTCCGTTCTTGCCTTCGGACCCTAACTAATACTGTTTTGCCTAAAATATTCTTCCATTTTTGGTTGGCCCCATTTTCATCTGTGACAACCCCCGTGAACGTGTTCATCCCACCGGACAACTACAGGCCATAAAACGGCCAATGTCTCACCGTCTACTGCGTACCACGCGCTGCGCGACCGCACGCGCGTCGGAAGCAGACGGGTTTTGGCCGCCGCGCGACGAGTTTTGGCTGCCGCGCGACGTTTCTTCCGCCGCGCGGCGGCCGAAACTCGTCGCGCGGTGGCCAAAACTCGTCTGCTTCCGACGCACGTGCGGTCGCGCAGCGCGTGGTACGCAGTCGACGGTGAGACATTGGCCGTTTTATGGCCTGTAGTCTAGACCAGAGAATAATATCCCTAAAATAAGACGGTTTAGTGCGTTCCCCGCCGTTTTTTCGTAACTTTGGTAACTTTTGGTAGCCAACGCATTGTTTTGAGAGGGAAACTCGAGAGCGGAAATCATCGTGAATACTGCCTTTAAGCTGAGCTGAATGCATATGTGGTTTTTAGATAAAAGTGGCTCAAAAACTTCTTTAAAGGTCATTTGACGTTATGAGCATGCATACAAAAATCGTTTCTTCCCTTTAGGAAGTTTCCGTAGGGGCCGCCACTAGCAGCTGTCTCAACACGACTTTGCGTGAACGACTGTCCGCAACTACGGACCATATTTGAGCGAACGACTGTCCGCATTTGCGGACCATCATTTCACGCCAATAACGACAGTACATACTTTACAAAAGTGACTGAAAGCGTTTTGAGGCAACGTTCCAAATCTGCCATGCGATTTCACCACGGGGACTGCTTGTAGAGCTGATCACGAATCTGAGGTCAGCTCGTCGATTTACGATGATTTTTTTCGAAAGATTTGGTTCGAAGCCTCCCAGTAGAGGACAGTTTTGCAAGACGTATGAGCACTTCCGAAATGTTGAAAAAGATTCCGCTTCAAATTTCTCCCTGCGACTTTTCTTGAACACTGAGCACGAATCTGCAACCCATTTATCGGTTTTCGATATGTTATGGTAGATTACGGTGGGTACACGGTAGTTTGGTCAAACCTTCAAGTTTTGCTCAAAACCTTGTTACGTGGGAGCTGAGCACCTACCAGTTTCGTTCTCCTATTCGCAGACCTTTCAGTGGCACATATAATCTGATCCTAGTATGATGAAAGGAATAGCCTGTATCCAACGTTCAATATTAACCCACAGGTACTTGCCGACGACTTGCTCTTATTTCTTAAACATATGTATACCCTGTTTCAGAGTGAAATCGACTGCCGTTGGTCGCGTGCGCGTGCGCGCGTATGCTGCGTCTCATTCTCCCCACACTTTCTCGTTGCACTCTGGAAGTTTTATCCGAGAAATAGCGGCCGATGAAATACCTTCATGCCGCGTAATAGCCGTGAAATAGCCGCCAAATAGTGCTGACCGTTTAAAGGCCGAGAAATAATCCTCTTCAGGTACGTATACCGGCGCATCCCAGGGGCATGATTCAGTTTTCAACACCTCCCTCGTTTCATTTACCCAAGTTTCAGGTGGACCTCGCTCAGCCCCGCCGAACAGCTGGCGGCCCCGGATGGTGGCTCAGCGAGACGGCGACCGTTGCGTCTTGGTTAATTTTGGTTGCTTCTCGTTATTTCTCGGTTATATTTAGGCTATTTCTCGGCTACTTCACGTTCGTTTCGTAGAAAACCGAGAAATAGCCGCGAAATAGCTCTTACAAAATATCCCCAAGAGCCGCTGCGGAGATAGGTGGGCTATTGCGCGGCTATTTCTCGGTCAAAACTCTCGGCGTGTTTCCACCCTAGCTCCGCACAGGCACGCGAAGGAACAAACCAAATTTGGATCCGAAACAGAGCATACAGTATGTCAGAGGTTGGAAAGGTTTGGGAAGCTCACGTTCTCAGGCGGAAACCCTACACTTCAAAAGAAACGGAAGGTGGTGATGTACAGCCCCCTCCAAATCCTCCATTTCTCTCCTCTACTTTCACATGGCCTCCCTTCTGTCCTCAGAGTCATTGTGGATCACGAGATTTTCTCAATGGCCAGCTGATGAGGTCCCGAATAAGGAAGTGTGACCGGCGCCGCGTGATGTCTGAAGGTGGCAATCATAGAATGGCTGGTCGCCGTCGACATTCGGGTGTGGGAGGTTGTTGTTTTCGTGGTGGCCGCTCGTGTTGTCCATTGAATATGCATAGATTTTGTCCATTTTAAGCCCTAGTCCATGAACTAAACGCCGACTTTGGAATAACACGCCTCCTAACGAGTCGCCGTTCGGCTGCCCGAGTTTTGGCGTTATCCTTGAAAACTTGTATGGCATAATCCTCTTTTTTGCGCCTTAAGGCTGTTACTCACCATGATATATATACCAAAGTTTTTCTAGTTGATGAAAGCCATTTTTTTCGTCCAGCAGACTTCGAAAGTACGAGGTCGAATTTCTGCCGATGAGTGTACAGGGCAGAGATCTCAGTTAGAAAAGTCTTCGGGGCAGAATCTTGAGGAAAAGGCTCAATCTCGAGATTAGTCTCTTATTGCTAGCACACGTGGGCTTATCCAAACATAGACTCTACTTTCAAGGAAAAAGGGCCCTATACCAGGTTGTTTAATATGTTTTGTCGTTCGATAAGAAAAACACAAATTTATGGTTCAAAAATACCCTTTATTATTCAGTAGAATCTCTCTGAACATTAATACACTTGCTCCAACGATCTTCCAATCTGTGGATCCCATCACTAAAGTGAGAATTCGGAAGGTCTGCAAAACACGCTTCAACAGCCGTTATGACCTCTTCATTTGATGAAAAACGCTCGCCACGCATAAATTTTTGTGTTCTGGAAACAAATGGAAGTCGCTGGGGGCCAAATCTGGTGACTGCGGTGGATGCTCCAACAATTCGAACTTTAACTCATGGATTTCAGCCATTGTCAAAATGCTCTTGTGACACTGTGCATTGTCCTGATGAAAAAGGATTTTTTTCTTCTGCAAACCGGGTCTTTTTTCACGCATTTTTTTCCTTCAACTATTTCAAAAGGTTGCAATAATATTCAGAATTAATTGTTTTACCAGTTTGCAGGTAATCCACAAACATAATTCCTTTCGCATACTAAAAACTGATGCCATAACCTTCTTGGCCGATTTCCAGACACGAACTCGTTCCGAAGCCTAACAACCAGGTTCACACCATCCTTTAGCCTCTTGTTTTGATTCAGGATCATGGTGATAGACCCAAGTCTCATCCATAGTGATGAATCGACGCACAGAATTCACTTAAAGGCAGTGTTCACGATGAAAGTCGTTTTTCTGTTTTTCCGCCTATCTTGATAACAGTCCCATGCTGATTTCAATCATGTCCTTGGAATCGTACAAAACCACCTGGAAAAGGAGTTATGGCCCCTCAACATTCAGCTAGGGAAGCATTGTGAACGAGTTGTCCGAGGCTTACAACTCCCGTTTTTTTGCAGCCGATGTGTGCGAGCTGACCTGAGTAAAGGGAGACGTTGAGAATGAAGGGAAAAACGGGGCTTTTGATCGACAAGCATCGCTCATTTAAAGACAGTGTTCACGATGGTCATCCTCGTTGACTTTCCACAGTAAAATGATAAGGGAGAAGGATCCTAGGCTCGCAGTGCCAAAGGAACGGTAGAAAACGAGCCAGGAGTGGCAAAATAACGGCTGCAAACAAGCGTTTTGGTGTCCCAGACACGCCCCTCGAAAGGATCAAATGAAAACTCAGATTATAGGAATGATCAAGTAAAGGAAGTGCTGATAAGTGAGCTGTTTACTTCATTGCACTGATAGGTATCAGCCTTCTAGCGGTCAATTCCTCCACCCTAAAAAATCAACGTAAACAAGGGAGGGCCTATTTTTGCTCAAAAACGCGTCTTTCGTGTCCTTTTTAAGCATTTCATGCTATATAGGGCACCAGACCTTCCGTGAACCGTGGAGATATCGGAAGTGAAAATTATCGTGAACACTGCCTTTAACCACGAATTCAGGGGAACTGTTATAGAACGTAGAACGTGGGCGGAGTGGCCCAATGGGTTGGCTGGCCCACGAGATTTTCACCCTTTTCCTGGCCGTTTTTTCGTCGCACTTCCGTTCTTAATCTTCCTAGAGGGACCCAAAGCTTACATTTTAGCCAAAAAAGCGGGCAACTTTTTCTTCGTGAACACTGCCTTCTTAAAACGCTCGAAATGTTGCTGGGAAAGTCGCATTCGAAAGTGTTTTTGTTCCATTGTTGGCGAATGCGGAACCCATTGTGCACACAGCTTTCTAAAACTCAAAATTTCACTTAAAATATGTCTCACATTGCCTAATGAGATGTGTAGAGCCTCTACTAAATCTCTCTCGGTCAATCGACGGTCTTCAAAAAACCATACCCTGTATTTTGGCTATGATTTCTGGTGTTGATGCGCCCTTTAGACGTCCTTCACGTGGATCGTCTTCAAGGCTTGTACGACCACGTTTAAAATTAGCAACTCATCTTGCTACTGTTCTAATTGTAGGTGAACAATCACTTTTAACACTCGTTCGTGAGTTCCTTTCTGAGCTACACCTTCCAAAATAAGAATTTATCCCTGCACGATATTCAATTTTTTCCATTGCTGTGACACCGCGACAGTGAATGGCTTGTAAACGAAGAATGAATTGACAGATTGAAATGAAACTTCACATACTGTGCTTATCTGGGCCGAATTCCGGCCCACACATGCGTCTCGACACGCTTTGCGATCGCACGCGATCGAGTCAGACGGGTTTCCAGCGCCAAAGCCGACTCGATGTCGCTTTTTTATACAGTTTTCCCCAATTTTTTTCCACTTTCCAGTTTCCAAAACCCACCTAGAGTCAGCAGATCGGCTGCTGCGGCGCTGGAAGCTCTTCTGACTCGGGAGCGTGCGGCCGCAAAGCGTGTCGAGACGCAATTGCGGACCGGAATTTGGCCCAGATAAGCACAGCACGTTCATATGAAGAGTGTACCAACGAAACGAAAAATTTGGGCTAGTAGCAACACCTCTCTCTTAACGATCGACAAAACTTATTGAACAACCTGGTATAGAGCCTTCGGATTTTCAGCTTTTGTCGATGTTGACCTAGAAGTTCATGGCCGTTAGTGATTGGTCCCTGTTTTTCCTTACCTCGAACTGGTCCTGTGCCAGCCACGATAACTCCATTTACATAAAACAGCGTCAATTTAGGTTGTCCTTGGGGGGGGGGGATAGCCCTGTAGTACCGAATGAATGGCGAACTATTGTTGCCAGTGTTAGCGTCGATTGGATAAAGTTTCATCTTTCCTCCAGCGATCTGTTGGTTTTTCGTAATTTTACTTTTTGAATTCCACTTGATGTGATTAAAGGCAGTGCTCACGATGAAAAAGTTGCTCGTTTCTCCGCAGGAACGTAAGCTTTGGGTCCCTCTAAAAATAGTGAAGACGGACGTACGAAGAAAAACGGCCAGGAAGTTGTTGAAAATTCCGTGGAATGATTACAGGCGACCTAGGAGGGAATATGGACGGCCTAAGAGGGACTACGTCGGACTATCGGCCAACTAGGAAGGGGACAAGCAATGAAACTGCTGTTAGCCAAACTGGTCATTCCGAATGAAATGTACTTTTCTAGAAACATTTTTGCACAGGAGGTCCGAATATGCCCTTCGCAGCTGCCTAGAATCACTCTCAAAAAAGTTAGAGTCATTTTCTCTCGATCTTCGTACCTAATGTACCCTCCGAAACGCACAGTTATCTTTCGGAAATCTGAAAACGGACCGCATAATCGTGTTCAGCGCTAGAAAAAACCCCTATAGGTAACTCTGAGAGAAATCGCAGCTGCCGCTCCGCGATAGTGCCGCTTCAGCGCCTCCAGGCACCGAGCCGGCACTACCGCGGAACCGCAGCGGCACTACCGCGGAGCCGTAGCGGCACTACCGCGGAGCCGTAGCGGCGACGCGACCGTGCCGCTGCGGTTCCCCGACAGTGCCGCCGCGGCTCCGGTAAAGTATCTCATAAGAAATTATTTAAGAACTATAATACAACTAGAGGGCTCAAGAACAAACATTCGCACCTGCGGTTGTGGCTTCCTCTGTCTGATAAAGGACAGCATTAACCGCCGTTTTTGACCCGAGGAAGTTCGGAATGTAATCTAAACTTGGGTAATTGAACCGGCGATAATTTTGTTTTACCACACAGGGCAGTAAGACGTACTCCACGCTTCTGCATCCTTGCGGAGCCGGCTCGGTTCTAACGGGGCGCCTCTACGGTACTATTGCGGTGATGTCGAGGCTCAAGATACGGCAAACGAATGGCCTGATCACCAAGCCGCCGCCGTAATATCGCGGAACTACCGCCGCACAGTCGAGGGTCACGGTACTTCTCCGGCACTGACGCGGTAAATTTTCACAGAGAAAGTCCGGTTGGAAGCACATTTTCTAAACTTCTCGCTGACTGATAGCGTTTTGCGCTTGCACGAATTTCTGGTCGATCGCTTACTTATATCAATTATGGAGTTCAGAAAGCATTTGGGAAAAGTATACATTGTTTGGCTCAACAACTCTCCAGAAGTGTCTTTTGAGGCGCTGATCACAAATCTGATGTTTATTCACCGGTTTTTCAAAGTTTAAGACTCAGTTCGTTCAGCACTTACCATCGGGAGAAAGTTTCAGACCAGAACGCGAATTTCGACGAACTCCGAAATGCAACGGTAGATGTAGCTCAAAATCTTTTTTTTCTACTTGGAGTTCTCAACACGAACCTTAGGTCCGTTTATCGATTTTCGACAGACTGCGGTAGATTACGGTGGGTACACGGTAGGTAGTTTGGTCAAAGTCTCAGATTTGACTCAAAAATTCCTATGCGGGGGTTTTTAGGGGGGTTGAATAAGAATTGGATGTCCATTTGACGATTTTCGAAGTATCAGGATGGGTTTCGCCCACTAAATGGCGTGGTACCTACCGCAACCTACAGTAAACCTCAGAATTCCGACAAGCGAACCCCAGTTCCGTGTTAAGCACCCTAGAGAGCCCTACATACACTTTTTGAGAAAAAAAACGAAAAAAATTCAAAACACCCTAAAAATTTGCTGATAGGTACCCTAACCCTTTCGCGTGGCTTTGAAAATGCTCATACCTTCTTTCAGAGTGAGTATAGGCAGCTGAAAAAGGCAAACTTCAATTCAACTTCCGAAAATGTTACTGGAATAATTTATTTCAGTTGAAATGGCCAGTTTGACCAAAAAAAGAGTTCTCTTGTGAGATGCTTCCTTTGATGTGATGAATCTATCAACATTTATCCTGTTTTTTTTGTTTTTTGGAAATCCAAAATTCTTGATAAAAAATTTTCTTTTTTTTTTAATACTCTGATCCCCACGAGATTTTTGGTTGAAAAAGCTACATACTTCTGCGTTTTTTGCTGGGATTTCGAAGACTCAGACGTTGTTCAAAGCTATGAACATTATATAGACATTGAGAGGTGCAAAATGGTTTCAAAACTGGGAAGGAGAAACCTGCCGGTGCAATGGTATCTTATCGAAAGTCAGGCTGATCGCATTGATTGCCATTCTGCCGATGTGTCGTCTTGTGACTATCAACAAATAGTTTCCATTTTAAGTACGTTCTGCTTTCGGTTACCCACTATTTTTGAAGATATTATTCTCTTGTCTTTCACCTAGATAATAAAATCAAAGATGAGTCTCACAGCCAGACTTTAAAGTGTGTTACCAGAGATTCCTACCTTTCCTTTGTGACCCGAGGTCAAAATGTATAAAGAGCAGAATTTCTCACACTAATGGAAAATCCAGCATATTGGGCTCTTGTCGACTTATTCCTGTTCATGTGTGCATGCATTTTGCACAATGTTTCGTAAAAAGTGTCCGATGAGGATTGCTCGGCTGTCGAATCGCGAGCAGCCGCGTCGCGGCGCTCATTGAGTTATTTCTTAGAGGAGACGGGCCGGACAGTATAGCGCTGCCCTCTCATCAGGAAATCACCTGAGGCGTGCCAGGACCTGACCGCTAACGCTCTCCGCAGGGAACTTCGCGATAGCTCTAATAAGTACTGTACACTGATTGCTTAAAAAATTAGTTTTTTTAGTCGCAGAAAATCTTATTTCTGATCTTCATCAAACAAAACCATTTATGTAACCTGGTGATACATTATTACTCTGCATGCGTCAGATGATTATTCTCTGCTTCGAAAAGAAAGTTGTTTCCGTCTATCGCGGGCGTCTGCGCGTATGCTGCGTCTCCATCCCCCCACACTTTCTCGCCGTCTCTCCCTCGCTCCGCACAAGCGCGCGAAGGAACAGAGTAAATTTGGCACTCGAAACTGAGCATATAGAGCATTTTATTCTATTTCATTTTCTCTGCATTTCAGGGCATGAACACATGGGGTCTAGCAGTTCTATTTAGTACAATTCACACACTAACATCCCAGTGTTTGGACGGTGTTCATAATGTGATTACGGTCGATTCATACGGTAATGGTGAGTTTGCTATTTATACATCCGTTATTGTTTCATCTAGTTCTTAATTCATTTTTATTTAGTCATTTATTCGTTTCCTTTATCGGAATTTCCTTTATGATAAAATTTCTCAAATAAAGTCTGAGCGTTGAGAGCCCTGCTAATCTCCTTCAAAAAAGTAGCAGGTAATGCTTACTTTCAACGGTTCTGATCGATATTAGATCGTTGGCGCTCTAGGCATTGAATCGCAGGAAAATCCTAAACATACCAGTCAATCAGTTCATCATTCAATCAATCAATCAATCAATCAGCCAATCAATCTATCAATCAATCAGTTAATCAATTATTGAGTTATTTAAGTGTTTCTTAACTTTGTGTGGCCCGAATTCTAGAAAAATGTCAAACCGTTGCTGGAAGACTCCCGAAGGCGACGCACGAGACCTGTTTGATTGGGCAGCAGCAGCTGCTGACTCTTCCGTGCTCTAATCGATAGTAGACAAATTCACGAGCGCGAGGTTTCGACAATGTGAAAAGGCGTCCATCAGTGAGCCTCTAACTAAACACCTGCAACTAGTTTTAGGCAACTTTTTTTTTGAAACAGATTCAACCCGCCTGTTGAGCCTTATGGCCCTGCTGGAAGTGCAGTAGCTGCTGCCTTCTTGCCTCAATAATCGATATATGCCGCGCCGTTGAAGCCTCTTCCCCTCATCGCTCCGCACACGCACGCGTACAAACAAAAAAAATTTCGCCCCGGAATAGAGGTTATTTATATCTGTTTCAAACGTTTCTATTCCAGAGGCATTACCAGTTCGGGTGCGTAACATAACAATACTAGTATATGATATTCACTATCGGCCATCCTGTCATAAAGGGAAGGTCAATGTGGTCTTACCCGGGTACTTTCATATTATCTCAGGTGAGCCTTCCTGCTACTATTTTTCACAACTTTTCTATTTTTTCTTAAATTTCTGGTCCTATACGACCAGTAGCATATGACTCTTTCTGAAAAGGTGATTGCAGGAGAAATCGATACCCCAAGGGATTTCGACCTTCTGAAGTCAAATCTCGTCCGAGGCACAGTTAAACTCGGAAACACGAAACTCTGTGAAAATGGCGAAAGCTCCATGATTATCGTTCCGAGTTGGATTTGGTGAGTAACACTTGTAATTGTATTTATTTGTTTATTTATTTATTTATTTATTTATTTATTTTATTTTTTATTCATTTATTTAGTTAATTGTTTATTTATTTATTTATTTATTTATTTATTTATTTATTTATTTATTTATTTATTTATTCATTTATTTTTTAATTTTTTTGTCTATTCATCGATTTATTTATGAGGGCGCGTGTAGGGCAGTGGCTAGAGGCGCCGCTGCCACACACACGGCCGAGTGATCGATCTTCACCCAAGGCCAGACGAGCTCTCAATCCCTCTAAGGTCGGTAAAATGATATCTGACTTGTCCGAGAAATTAGGAACACTGACGTGAACATCGTTTGTCCCCGTTGTATAGGCCCTATACAGTTCTAAAGCCTCTACAATTCTGAATGAAAGTCAAATGTGTGGCGCATTCCCAGAACGATTAATATACGCCACGTGCTTGAATTGATTTTGTTTAATCATTAATCTGTTTATTTAATTATTTATTCAATTATTTATTTAATTGTTTATCTATCTATGCTGTTATTTATTTAATTATTTACTTATTTTTTATTTACTTATTTATTTATTTGTTTATTTATTTATTTATTTATTTGTTTATTTATTTATTTATTGATTTATTTAGTTATTTATTTATCATTTAATTATTTATTTATTTATTTATTTATTTATTTATTTATTTATTTATTTACTTGTGTTTATTTACTTATTTTTTAGTCAGTTAGCCATTTACTAAAGCATATACTTAGAGTCGGCACGAATCGTATTGATACTTTGCGTTCCTTACTGCTGGTTGGCGCAAACTCGGTGCACGAATGTCATAGCATTAGCGCACCAAGTTTGGAGCCGACCTACAGTAAGGAATGCAAAGTATCAGTACGATCCGTGCCGACTGTATTTTTCCCCGCTATCGCAAGAGGAGGCGGCAACTGCTGACTTTCTGCTGCACGAATCGATAGTGGCTGGAGCCTTTGGGGTTATTGGGTTATGTCAAAATGCACCAATTACATTGTTATTAGCTGTTGATGTTTGAATTTCAGCCGATTTGATATCACAGTCATCATTCCGCCTGATATTGTTAAAGTGCTACAGAAGGAAGGAGTTCACACACACTGCCAGGTGGGTATGTCGAAATCAGCCCAACGGCAGCAGTTGCTGGCTTCATACTGCATTGCCCACAGTTGCTGTCATTGTGCTGAACTGATCAATAATCGGTTCATGTTGTGGCTTTCAGAGCTTGAAGAGAAGCTCAACTTCAACTCCACACTTGAACTGCCACCATCGCCATCATTCCTTGGAATAAAACTGCTTGACATATTGAAGGTATGGGCCATTTCAGCATTTTCTTTCCATTTTGAATTGTTTAAGTGTGTAACTGAGCGCTTTTCAGGGCCAATACTATATAAGGATGGCGGTGGAGTCCGTCAAAGAGAAGATTCTCGAGTTTGCACTACCGTCTGGATTCAAGGCCTTGAAAATGGGATTGTCTGAAGACGATGATTAATTTCCCGCTGCTGTACATACTCTAATACTGCTGATGTACATACTCTCATATTTTGTCTGATGACTAAGGATCAATTGTAATTATAAGTTTTCTATTTATTAGGGTGCATACTACCTCTAAAGTCCGTCCAGAAAGAGTGTCCGCCCACGCGGTCGGCGTGCATATCGAGCGGCTGTCACAAAGGCATTTTCGGATTTTTTGGAAATCGATTAGCAGGAACACTTGACGAATGGTAATTAATATCCCATTCAGCCATTAACAGACATGGGAAGGCTTGTGCGAGATAATGCATCTGAAATGGCTGCTCCACACGCGCCAACCGCGTGGGCGGACAGTCCCATTCAGACAGGCTCTACTGACCTCAATAACTTCAAATAGGATTAGGCAATGAATAAATACCTTGGTTGTTTGTGTTTCGTAACAAAAATAATAATAATAATGCGAGGGATGGTGGTCGTAGTGTGTCTGAACCGCGAAAGAGCGGGGAAGGAGCGGAGGATCGTGATCCGGAAGATACGCTGACTACCGCCAATCACAGCCCTCCGCTCCTCCCCGCTTTTTCGTGGTTTGGATTTAGTACGACTACCACCATAACGAGAAAACGAAAACTGGATTACGTTGGAATTTGTCAAACAGAGTCCAAATTCTTCCGTGGCGCGCTGGACAAACTCGTCACAAAAGCGTCAAATCGCCCGCCATCTGCCTACCGTGCACCGTAACTATAGCCAAGCCAATATAGCTTTATGGAGGGAAAGCTTTGAGGTCTCAAACTTGGCCAATAGCTGGCTGGACCCAGTCAAGAGCTCAGAAAACAGCAGATGTCAGTAGATATTTGGCCTCTACTGTAAGGGGCCTCAACTAATCCGTTCCTCGCTCGGCTTTTGAGTCCAATGCAGAAGATGACCTCGAATATTCAAGAAAGAGACCGAAGGTCTTCTTCAGAGGCGGCATGCATGAACGCTGCGAAAAAGGTCAGGGACCCGCTCAGCGTCCTATGCGCGCAGCGTCGAGCCGCAGGACGACCCCCAAGTGCATGGCGTATATTGGTGTGTCGCGGACGTAAATGCACCTTCCATAGCAAACTCTACGCCAAGCGGCATTTTTGTCGTTCAGTCGCTTTCTGGAGCGTTTTGTCGTGCCGCGTATCTCAATAATTGAAAGCAAACGCGACTGGGATGGCAGAAAATGCGCGCGTAGAGTTTGCGGTGGTATACTCTGTTTATCTTGAATCGCAGAAAACACGGTCCGCCAATAGTCCTCTAATTGGCCCGCTAGTACCGTAGTGTACGTCCACGACGCGTTCTCGGCAGACTCGGGTGGCAGGGTGGGTGGCCGAGTGACGGCATTGACGAATCGATAGCTCTGCACACCGGGTGCACATCCGGGTCTGCCGAGAACGCGTCGTGGACGTACACTACGGCACTATCGGGCCAATTAGAAGACTATTGGCGGACCGTGTTTTGTGCAATTCAAGATAAACGAGTATGAAGTGCATTACGTCCGCGATACTCTTACATACGCTATGCACTTCGGGGCCGTCCCGTGGCTCGACGCTGCGCGCATAGGACGCGGAGCGGTTTCCTGGCCTTCTTTGCAGCGTTCAGTGCATGCCACCCAAGGAGTCTCCAGGTGGAGGAGGGTGATTTTGACTGCGAGGAAGTCCCTATGTTTGCAAACAGGGAGGTTCCACTGCAGCAAAACGGGGCATGCTTTCTGTTCTGCTACTAACAACACTAACATTGCTTTGGAAAGTACCCAGTCGACCTTTAGGCTACTCTTGTCTTGTCAACACTTTTTGACTACTATCGTGACATTGAACAAGACGAGTTGAACTTGATTCGCCTGACTAGGAGAGGATAACCGGGTAAAAACGCCATTCCAACATCGTACTTCTAATGACCTTTCACATCTATGTTTGTAGCTGCTGGAGGCTTCTCTAAACCCGGATATAAGAGTTTCCTCAGTTGGTCGGTATGATGGAGCTCCACCAGGCAATTTACAGGGTGTTCAGAGAAATTTATCAGATTTGGCTCAAAGCTGTTTTCTGAGGGGTAATTCGGGGTTCTGAACACGGAATTGAGGTTCATTTGTCGAGCTTCGAAAAAACTCGACAAGTTCGGCCCCAAGCCTTTCACGGAGGAAATTTTTCCTGGCTTAATGCGACTACTGATAATTTTCAAAACGCTATCACAAATCCGAGGTCTAGATTACGGTGAGTAATCTGTAGTTTGGTAAATGTCCCAGATTTGTCTCAAAATTTTGCTGTGTTATCTGAGAGGCTGAACACGAATTTTTGGTTCAAGTATCGATTTCTCAATAACTAAGGTGGGTTGAGTCAGGGGCTCTCTACACACAGCGGTAGGTTTTGTCCCGTTCTTCGCGGTTCGAAACGTCACGCTACTCGACGAATGCGAAGTGGTCCCGAGTGGAATGGTAGCTGCGAAAGGCGAGACAACTCCTCCCTCGGTGTGTAGAGAGCCCCTGTACCGCTGAATCGCATTCTATCAACCGTAACCTGCAGTGAGCCTCAGAAAATTGAGAAACAATTTTCAGGTTCGTGTTCAGGGGCCGGCTGCAACAACGCGCCTGGTTGGGGCGGGGGCAGGGCAGTCGGCATCTTTGACGATCGAAGCGCGAGGGCAGTAGATCATCTAATCAATCGTGCCCCAGCAGTGTTTTCCGCTGCTCGAGCTGGCCCCGCCACCTAGCTGGGCAGCAGGGGCACGATTGATTTGGTGATTCACGGACATCTTCAAAGGCGCAGGCTGCCCTGCCCCTGCCCCAACCCGGCCTGTTGATGTATCCAGCGCCAGGACCCCGAAGAACCTGAGACACAAAATTTTGAGTCAACTCCGACGCAATTTTTCTGTACATCCTCTGCCAACGCGTAGCTAGAAAACTCCGAGGGCGAGGCCTGTAACGGCGCCCCATTCGATGTAGCGAGAATTTAGGGGCACTAGCTACTATACATTAGATCCGACTCACTCATTTTCGGATATCCATCCGAATGAACCGAAATTTTCATGATTCAAAATCCGATTCACCGAAAAAACGTCAAAATCCGAATGATCTAAAATCCGAATCACCGAAAAAGTGTCACAATCCGAATGATCCGGAATCCGATTCACCGAAAAAACGTCAAAATCCGAATGATCCAAAATCCGATTCACCGAAAAAACGCCGAAATCCGTTTGATTCGAAATCTGAATCATCGAAATGTGCCATGAGTCGGATAATGATTTGGATACCGAATATCCGAAAAATATCATGATTCGGATCGGATGAGTCGGATATTGGTAATTCACATCATTCGAGGCGCGGGCGGCTGCGCGAGACGCCCTCAGCCTCCAAATCTACCCTACGCTCTCTCACTGTCTCTAACCTCCGCTTCACACTAGCACGCGTAGGAACCAAGTGAGTTTCGCCGTTTTTATAGCCACCTGTACACTGCAGACATCCCATTGGCGCAAAAATTTACGCCGCACTTTTTGCGCATCATCCAGCGCAGACTTTGCGCACAATGGTGGCCTTTGATTCTCTTGGTTTGAGTTGTATGTGCGACTATAGGGCCTTTCAGAGTGGCGCCGCTGCGGAAATTCGTGACACGTCGCTCTGCGGAAGGCGCGAGAAAGTGGGGCGTGACCATGACTTGTCAACGAATCATATTTCTGTCTCTGTGTCTCTTACCTCTTCGCCGCCGTTTGTTCGATTGAAGAAAACAGTAAAATAGGGAAATAATTGTTTTTATAGAGGTTATGGACAGGTAGTAACAAAAGTAACATCAACAGGTAGAAAGAAAGAAGAAACTACCGGCGGGACGGCAGAGACAAAATGGTCGAAATCATTTTCATCGGCGCGACGTTGCTGCCGTCGCTGCTAGCTCGCACGCACTCTGAAAGCGCGGCGGTCGCCCCCGTCGCACGGCACAATTTCCCGCTGCGTAGCACCCCCCACATCCCTCACACGCGTCACCGCGACAGCGGTTTTGCTGCGACGCCACTCCTGAAAGGCTGTTAGGGGTTTATGGTATACTTTACCGCTGTCATGACCGACGGGCATGCAATCCCTAGCACCGCAGGACCTGCATCGTAACAACTGCATCGGCCGTCGTAGGCACGATTATCGCGCGTCTGTCGCAGCGACGTGACGCGGAGGGACCGAGCCATCACTGCGAATGGGCGTGAAGCCTGTCGCGTTTTGCCACCGTGCCACTAATTCATTCCCATCATAGTAAGGTGAGAAAAATCTCCTTTTTTTTTTCCGAGGATTTTTCACCGCAGACTATCAATTTTCACCAGATAAACTTTTTGGATTATACCATCTTGTATCCCGACCGGATATCCGAGCTCGGATACTCAGTTCCGATTCACCGAAAAAGGTCAAAATCCGAAGTGATCCAAAATCCGAATCACCGAAAAACGCCGTAATTTCGGATTGATCCGAGATCCGACTATCCGTTTCGGCTCCCTATCCGAATGACTCGGATTATCCGATCTTGCTATTTTGAATCTATCCGCTCCGAGTCGGATATCCGCGACCTTTGATTTTTGAGTTATCCGAAATCCAGAGTATCCGAATTTTTGATTCGGATCCAATGTATACTAGCTTCACGATAGCTCAAACCCGCGTATTCTTCTGTCCGAGGCATACTATCTTCGTTTGAGTGGAGACAGCGGTCCGAGAGGTAAAGGTTGTTGGATGGGTTGACGGACAAAACAAAGGTTGCCTTCTTACCCCCAATTGGAAGAATGAACATCATTTTTACCACCTCAATTTTCGGTCTTCTCGTATTTTTTGTGCCTCAAACTTTGGGGAGGTAACCTGACCTCCACCACGAGAAATTACAGGCAGCGTTCCGCCAATTAACATGTTTATATTCCGACAAGGATATTAGGCAAGTTTTTTTGCGTAAAATTGTTCGACGAAAAAGTATTTTGGAAGATCTACTGCGCTTCAGAACCTCCGGAACTAAGGTTCGGCCTAGCAAAGTGCCAGCTTTCCCCTTATCCACTTTTTCCCCTCGAAAATAACCGCTTTGGTGAAGAATTCCAGGTTTATAAAACGCATTTTTATTTATCGATTTTTTCGTTCACTTAACTCCTCGGCGACAGGTAGAAAAAGGACCTTTGGTGAAGAGTTGTTTCCGGAATTCCGTAAAATTCTGCGTAGACTAAAGTAATTCCAGGTTGAAAAAACATTTTCTTGATCCTTCAGCCTAATTCCTTTTTACGAAACACGGTTTTTTTCGCCTATAACTCTTTGAGGGTCGAATAGAGTCCCGCCGCGCTGAAAGGGCGGCGGAGGTAGAGGCGGCGCGGCGGCAGATTTCGCGCCGCAGCCGATCTCAAATGCTATGAACGAGTCGCGGCAAACTGGAGCGGCGACGCGCTTTTGCGTACTACGTACAGGCTATGCACCCGACATCTAAATATCGAATTGGCTGATGAAATATTCAAGATAGGCAAAAGTTGAAGGAAGATTGAATTTCACTGCGGTTTGAGCCCTGTCCACAGTTTCACATGAAAGCAATATAATATAAGTTTTTAACAAGGAAACAGTTGGCGATCATAAGCTACTTCAGAACGAGAATTCTCCCTGAAAAGCCAGATTCCGTGATCGATGCGCACCCTTCACTTTTTGTATTAATTTTTTGAGTCATTTTGGCTTAGGTTTTAACTAGACTTGGGACCCAATCAGAAAAGTTATTCGAAAAATATTTGATCTAAATGAAATATTCGATTTATTCAAGAACCTCAGAATTCAATTTATTTTCAATTCGATTCGTCCATGAATCTGGATTCTTAATTTCCTCTGGCCTTTACAGTTCATCCTGGGGAAAAATTACTTGTTCTATCTAGTGATCGATTGTTTTGGATTTCAGCATTAATCGGGTGTCTCAAGCTATATTCGATTCATTCTAGTTTTCACGTTAACCGCTTCTTCTAATATTCGCTTTTTTTGGAAACTGAAATATACAGATTTCCGAATATTCGAACAAGTTTGGAGTCACGACATTAGGAATACTCTTTGCCACTGAAAAATTTGGAAAACACTCGAGTAATATTTCGTAATTCAATTTTGTTATTTAAATATACGGACGGATTTAGATCATTCGAAAAAGGAATAGAGGACAAGCTTTCGAAAACTTCCATTCATTCGAAATAATTTTGACGAAAGATTCATTAAATCAAATTTGAAGAAAATGCCTCATTCGAATACATTTCTTCATTCAATGATTTATTAAAAAAAGCTTTCTTCAAACAAAAACCCATTAACCCGAGATTTTCTTGCAAAGGAAGTGGTCATCCGAATTTTAAATTCAGTCAGTGTATTCTTAAAACATGGTAATCGAATTATTAATTCATTCGAAAACTAGCGTCTAGTTTTTCGAGATGAATTATCAATAAATGAATTGAAAAAATGAATTAATCTTGTACTCACCATTACTTATCGTTGTGCAACTCTACATTTTCAAAAAATAGTTGTTCACGGAAGATCGGCACAGCTGAGAATTTACGTGGAGGAAATTTAGGATTCAAACTTTCTCAGACGATAGCAGGCCTAGGCCACCCCGAATGCACCCGGGGCCGCGTCCATGTTGCGCTCAGGTGACAAATTAAGCGATTTCCGGGCCACATATGTTGCGATCCAGGCCGCATACGTTGCGCTCCGGGTGCTACCGAGGAGATTGATTCACGCAGCGCCTGAGCCGCAACTGTCGGCTGATGACGTCACAGTACATCACACAGCGTACATGGTTGCGCACCGGGCGCTCTATAAACCGGTTTTAGCAACACAGTTGCAAAAATCGATACATCGACGTGTGATTTCAGACGCTTCGCTACTGATCGATTATCGCACCCATTTGAGGTAATCAATTTTCAAGGAAAGAATCCAACGATTTCCACACTTAATTCACCAAATTTCCCCACCCTACTGGAATTTCCTTGGTTATGTGACCCTTTAATTGTCCCTTTTCTAAGCTAGTGCTGATTACTTAAAACACCTTTCAGCTTAATACACTTCCTGCTTAGAATTTTGATTCAGCTTCACAACTTCCCTTACAACTTCACCCAATAATCTTCTGATTTCACCTGATTTTCTCCAACTATTAGGTATTGTGGTGAGCGCAGGCTTAACGCCCACCAGATTTGCCCAAGCTTTGATTCGCCATCGCGCAAAACCCCCTGATCTCGAGTATCAGGGTCCAGAGAGCTGAACGTGGGAAGTCCGTTCTTTTGCATTTGATATACTTTAGAAAGTTGAGATAACTGTTCGAAAAATGGTCTGGAATGGATTACCTGAGATTCGAGAAAAATTGTCAAAACCACGTGATTTTGGTCGAAAAAAGGGGTTCATCTCCTTTTTTTTTCAGTTGGCGTACATGATCTTGTTGGAACACTTATCGTTGAGCTAAAGCTGATTTTTGGCCAGAAAGTTTGTTATGATTGCCGGATTAGCTCCTGACAAAATTTGAAGTGGTAGCTCGAATTTTGCAGGACACCTCAAAATTGAGGGTCAAGTGAGACAAAAACCACGTAAACAATGTTATTATAAACCATCCGACGTTTACTCATCCGTAAAAATGAACTAATGAAATAAACACCGTTACTGATAGGCTTTTGCTCCAGGATTGAACGCGCCTGAAACGGGGCGCAACGCTTCCAATCAATACAGCGGGATCTCGGTAGTACTTTTTGGAACGCCGCACGGTGTGTAGAATCAGAAGTGGGCCACAGAACGCCGTAGAAAGTGTGCGGAACCCACAATAACAGTGCGCCGAGACGCCGTAGAAACTGTGTGGGACCCAGAGTGAGTGCGCAGAACGCCGTAGAAAGTGTGTGGGACCCAAATAACAGTGCTGCCGGACGCCGTCAAAAAGTGTGCGGGACCCAAATAACAGTGCGCCGGACGTAAAAAGTGTGCGGGACCCTTAAATGGGAGAGTGCGCAGGACGCCGAACAAAGTGTGTGGGACCCAAGTGAGAGTGCGCCGGACGCTTCAGTGAGAAACTGTGTGGGACTGGCAACGAGTGCGCAAGGACGCCGTAAATGAAAGTGTGTGGGACCCAAATGGTGTGCGCAGAACGCCGTAGAAAGTGTGTGGGACCCAAATAACCGGTGCGCCGGACGCCGGGAACAAAGTGTGCAGGACCCAAAACGAGAGTGCGCAGGACGCCGTAGAAAGTGTGTGGGACCCGAATGAGAAGTGCGCAGAACGCCGTAGAAAGTGTGTGGGACCCCAAATAACAGTGCGCCCGGACGCCGTAAAAGTGTGTGCCGGGACCCAAATAACAGTGCGCCGGACGCCGTAAAAAGTGTGCGGGACCCAAATGAGAGTGCGCCAGGACGCCGAACTCAAAGTGTGGGACCCAAGTGTAGATGCGCCGGACGCCGTAGAAAGGCTGTGTGGGACCCAAGTGGGAAGTGCGCCAGGACGCCGTAGAAAGGTGTGTGGCGGACCCAAATGAGTGTGCGCAGAACGCCGTAGAAAGTGTGGGACCCAAATAACAGTGCGCCGGACGCCGTAAAGAGTGTTGTGCAGGACCCAAATGAGAGTGCGCAGGACGCCGTAGAAAGGTGTCGTTGGACCCGAATGAGGTGCGCAGTACGCCGTAGAAAGTGTGTGGGACCCAAGTGAGAGTGCGCCGAACGCCGTAGAAAGCTGTTTGGGACCCAGTGAGGAGTGCGCAGGACGCCGTAGAAGTGTGTGGAGACCCAAATGAGTGTGCGCAGACACGCCGTAGAAAGTGTGTGGGACCCAAATAACGGTGCGCCGGACGCCCGAACAAAAATGTGTGTGGGACCCAAATGAGAGTGCGCAGGACGCCGTAAAGAAAGAAATTGTTAAGTGGGACCCGGAATGAGGTGCGCACGTACGCCGTAGAAAGTGTGTGGACCCAAATGAGAGTGCGCAGAACGCCGTCGAAAAAGTGCGGGACCTAATGAGAGTGCGCCGGACGCCGTAGAAACTGTGTGGGACACAAATGAGGTAATGCGCAGGACGCCGTGAAGTCAGTGTGTGGGACCCAAATAACAGTGCGTCGGACGCCGTAGAAAGTGTGGGACCCAAATGAGTCGTGCGCAGGACGCCGTAGAAAGTGTGTGGGACCCGAATGAGAGTGCGCAGAACGCCGTAGAAAGTGTGTGGGACCCAAATGTGGTGCGCGCAGAACGCCGTATAAAAGTGTGTGGGACCCAAATAACAGTGCGCCAGGACGCCGTAGCAAAACTGTGTAAGGACCCAAATGAGGAGTGCGCAGGACGCCGTAGAAAGTGTGTGGGACCCAAATGAGAGTGCGCAGAGGCACGCCGTAGAAAGTGTGGCGGACCCAGATAACAGTACGCCGGACGCCGTAGAAAGTGTGTGGGACCCAAATAACAGTGCGTCGGACGCCGTAGCAAAGTGTGGGACCCAAATGCAAGTGTGCGCAGGACGCCGTAGAAAGTGTGTGGGACCCGAATGAGGAGTGCGCAGAACGCCGTAGAAAGTGTGTGGGACCCAAATGGGTGCGCGCAGAACGCCGTAAGTGTGTGGGACCCAAATAACAGTGCGCCGGACGCCGTAGAGTGTGTCGTGGACCCAAATTACAGTGCGCCGGACGCCGTCGAAAGTGTGCAGGACCCAAATGAGAAGGTGCGCCGGACGCCAGTAAGAGAAAGTGTGTGGGACCCAGATAACGAGTACGCAGTACGCCGTAGAGAAGTGTGCTGGGACCCAAATAACAGGTGCGTCCCGGACGCCGTAGAAGATGTGGGACCCAAATGAGTGTGCGCAGGGACGCCGTAGAAAGTGTGTGGGACCCGGATGAGAGTGCGTCGGGCATAGCGAAAGTGTGTGGGACCCAAAATGGGTGCGCGCAGAACGCCGTAGAGAAAGTGTGTGGGACCCAAATAACAGTGCGCGCCGGACGCCGTAGAAAGTGTGTGGGACCCAAATGGTACAGTGCGCCGGACGCCGTCGAAAGTGTGCGGGACCCAAATGAGAGTGCGCCAGGACGCCGTAGAAAGTGTGTGGGGACCCAGATAACAGTACGCAGTACGCCGTAGAAAGTGTGCAGGACCCAAATGAGTGTGCGCGAGGACGCCGTAGAAAGTGTGTGGGACCCAAATGGGCGCGCGCACGGGAAACGCCATAGAAAGTGTGTGTGGACCCAAATGAGAGTGCGCCGGACGCCGTAGAAGAGGTGTGTGGAGACCCAGATAACCCAGTACGCAGGACGCCGTAGAAAGTGTGCGGGACCCAAGTGAGTGTCTGCGCAGGACGCCGTAGAAAGTGTGTGGGACCCAAAATGGGTTGCGCGCAGAACGCGGCCGTAGAAAGTGTGTGGGACCCAAATAACAGTGCGCCAGGCCCGCCGTAGAAACTGTGTGGGACCCAAATAGAGTGCACCAGGACGCCGTGAAAGTGTGGGACCCCAGAGTGAGAGTGCGCAGGACGCCGTAGAAAGGTGTGTGGGACCCAAATGGTGTGCGCAGAACGCCGTAGAAAGTGTGTGGGACCCAAATAACAGTGCGCCGGACGCCAGCGAACAAAGTGTGTGGGACCCAAATGAGGAAGTGCGCAAGGACGCCGTAGAAAGTGTGTGGTTGACCCGAATGAGGTGCGCAGTACGCCGTGAAGAAAGTGTGTGTGGGACCCAAATGAGAGTGCGCAGAACGCCGTCGAAAGAGTGCCCAGGACCCAAATGAGAGTGCGCCGGACGCCGTAGAAAGTGTGTGGGACACAAATGAGTGTTCGCGCAGGACGCCGTAGAGGTGAAAGTGTGTGGGACCCAAATAACAGTGCGTCGGACGCCGTAGAAAGTGTGGGACCCAGATGAGTGTGCGCAGGACGCGCCCGTAGAAAGTGTGTGGGACCCGAATGAGAGTGCGCAGAACGCCGTATGAAAGTGTGTTAGGACCCAAATGGGTGCGCGCAAGAACGCCGTATAAAGTGTGTGGGACCCAAATAACAGTGCGCCGGACGCCGTAGAAACTGTGTGGGACCCAAATGGGAAGTGCCTGGGACGCCGTAGAAAGTGTGTGGGACCCAAATGAAGTGCGCAGAACGCCGTAGAAAGTGCAGTGTGTGGACCCAGATAACAGTACGCCGGATCGCGCCGTAGAAAGTGTGTGGGACCCAAATAACAGTGCGTCGGACGCCGTAGAAAGTGTGGGACCGCCAAATGAGTGTGCGCGGGACGCCGCCAGAAGCAAGAGAGTGTGTGGCTGGGACCCGAATGGAGAGTGCGCAGAACTTGCCGTAGAAAGTGTGGGACCCAAATGGGTGCGCGGCAGAACGCCGTAGAAAGTGTGTGGGACCCAAACCAACAGTGCGCCGGACGCCGTAGAAAGTGTGTGGGACCCGTTACAGTGCGCCGGACGCCGTCGAAAGTGTGCGGGACCCAAATGAGAGGTGCGCGCGGACGCCGTAGAAAGTGTGTGGGACCTGCAGATAACGATACGCAGTACGCCGTAGAAAGTAATGCGGGACCCAAATGAGTGTGCTGCAGGACGCCGTAGAAAGTGTGTGGGACCCAAATGGAGAAGCGCGCGCAGAACTGCCGTAAGTAAAGTGTAATGTGGGACCCAAATGAGGAGTGCGCCGGACGCCGTAGAAAGTGTGTGGGGACCCAGATAACGGTACGCAGGACGCCGTAGAAAGTGTGCGGGACCCAAATGAGTGTGCGCAGGACGCCGTGCGAAAGTGTGTGGGACCCAAATTGGTGCGCGCAGGACGACATATGCATGAAAGTGTGTGGGACCCAAATAACCCAGTGCGCCGGACGCCGTAGGAAACTGTGTGGGACCCAAATGAGAGTGCGCAGGACGCCGTAGAGAATATGTGGGACCCAAATGAGAGTACTTGAACGCCGTAGAAAGTGTGTGGGACCCTAAAATAATAACCCAGTGCGTCGGACGCCAAAGAAAGTGAGCGGGACCCAGGTGAAGAGTGCGCACGGCGCCAGAAAGTGTGCGGTGGACCCAAATGAGAGTGCACAGGACGCCGTAGAAAGTGTGTGGGACCCAAATAACAGTGCAGCCGGACTGCCTCAGAAAGTGTGTGGGACCCAAATAACGGTGCGCCGGACGCCGTAGAAAGTGTGCGGGACCCAAATGAGAGTGCGCTGGACATGGCAGAAACTGTGTGGGACCCAAATAACGGTGCGTCGGACGCCGTAGAAAGTAGGCAGGACCCAAATGAGAGTACACGCACGGCGCCGTAGCAAAGTGTGCAGGACCCAAATGAAGGTGCACAGAACGCCGTAAATAAGTGTACGCGGACCCAAATAACAGTGCGCCGGGCGCCTCAGAAAGTGTGTGGGACCCAAATAACGGTGCGCCGGACGCCGTAAAAAGTGGCTTGCAGGACCCAAATGAAAGTGCGCTGGACGCCGTAGAAGCATGTGGGACCCAAATAACAGTTACAGTCGGACGCCGTAGAAAGTGGAGCAGGACCCAAATGAGAGTGCGCACTACGCCGTAGAAAGTGTGGGACCCAAATGAGAGTGCACAGAACGCCGTAGAAAGTGTGTGGGACCCAAATAACGCGTTGGCAGGCCAGACGCCTCAGAAAAGTGTGTAGGACCCAAATAACGGTGCGCCAGACGCCGTAGAAAGTGTGCAGAGACCCAAATGAGAGTGCGCGCTGAACGCCGTAGAAACTGTAATGGGACCCAAAATGAGAGTGCGCAGAGACGCCGTAGAAAGTGTGCGTGGTTCCCAGATGAGAGTGCGCAGAACGCCGTAGAAAGTGTGTGGGACCCAAATAACGGTGCGTCGAACGCCGCGAAAGTGAGCGGGACCCAGGTCAGGAGTGCGGCAAGTACGACGCCGTAGAAAGTGTGCGGGACCCAAATGAGGAGTACTGCGTACAGGACGCCGTAGAAAGTGTGTGGGACCCAAATAACAGTGCGCCGGACGCCTCAGAAACTGTGTGGGACCCAAATAACGGTGCGCCGGACGCCGTACAAGATGTGCGGGACCCAAATGAGAGTGCGCTGGACGCCGTAGAAACTGTGTGGGACCCAAATGAGAGTGCAGAACGCCGTAGCAAAGTGTGTGGGACCCAAATAACAGTGCGCCGGACGCCGTAGAAAGTGTGCGGGACCCAAATGAGAGTGCGCAGGACGCCGTAGAAAGCGTGTTGGGACCCAAATAACGAGTGCGCCGGACGCCTCAGAAGTGTGTGGTGACCCAAATAACGGTGCGCCGGACGCCAAGCCAGAAAGTGTGCAGGACCCAAATGAGAGTGCGCAGGACGCCGTAGAAAGTGTGTGGGACCCAAATAACCGTGCGTCGGACGCCGTAGAAAGTGTGTGGGACCCAAATAAGAGTGCGCAGGACGCCGTAGAAAGTGTGGCTGGGGACCCATAATGGCAGTGCGCCGGACTCCTCCAGAAAGTGTGTGGGACCCCAAATAGCAGGTGCCGTCGGACGCCGTGGAAAGTGTTCGGGAACCCAAATGGGTGTGCCGAAGAACGCCGTTGAAAGTGTGCCCAGGACATCACTGGGAGCGTGCAGGAAATAGAGAAGAGGGCAGGACATCCAGTGGGTTTGGCACTTTCATCTAAACACCACCAGGCATAAATCATGTTAGAAAGTAAACCTTCAGGGAAAAATAAATGAAATTCCTGAAAGTTTAGGTTCCTGGCAAATGTAAAGATTTGGCATGGAAATTTTTTTTTTCGAAAAATTAGAAATATACTCAGTTAAAAGGGGAAGAATTAGAGAAAAATGAAAAAGTTTGGAAATATTCCACCAGAGAACGAGTTTGGCGTAAGAATAACTTGGATTTTTGGGAAATGTAGTTGAAGAAGAAATAGTTGAAAGCATGATTTCTGCTTGATCGAGGGTTTGAACCAACTATTTATAAGAGTTGTGCAAAATGAGAGATCGCCTTGTATGAGCTTACTTCAAAAGTAGGAACATATCAAAAGCAAAATCACGCGTGATGGCGCTGGCAGTAAACGCTCGTTCGGGAGCTGGAATGCCGCCAGTCTTCACGTATTAAGTGAAGAGTAAAATCAACGCTGTTTGTTCCATATCACGCTTTGATTTTGCTTTTACGATATGTTCTACGGATAAGCTTATACAATGCGATCTCTCATTTTGCACAACTCTTATAAATAGTTGGTTCAAACTCGACTGCCAAATCATGCTTTCCAACTATTTGCTTACATTTCCCAAAAAGTCAGAGTTATTCTACGCCAAATCGTTCTCGAAACTTCAAAACTTTTTCATTTTTACCTTCCCTTTTAACTAGTATATTTCTAATTTTTCGAAAAAAGGCCATGCCAAATCTTTACTGCCAGGAACTAAACTTTCAGGATATTCCCTGAAATTATTAAGGTATTCATTAAAAACCGCCGCTTTCTCAGAGTCCTTCTAATGATCTCGTTGAACGATTCCAGAAGCTAACAATGGAAAGTATGCCATGGCACACATTTATTCCAAATATTAAAGTTTGAATATAAATTTAAATAGACATTAAAAAATAAATTTGAGTATCCGAGCGATTCGTTTTCTCTCATTTTTTCTGAAATGAATAAATAAATCCAGGAAATATTCCCTCTCCATAAATATTTGCAAAAATGCGTTTGGAAAGTCATGTTAACGTTTCATTCTTTGAATAAAGTCTTAATATTGCACAAATATGAAGAACTCTAGAATGGTCAGAATATTGAGCGCAGAGGAAACCAATTACAAGCCCTACTAAGAGAGTAGTGAGAATCCCGCTCCAAAAAAGAATCGCAGGAAGCCCAGATGCGCTCTTTCTTGTTTCAATGGTGGTTCATCTAATTTCGACATGCGCGCGTCACTCAACGCATGTGGCCCGGAGAGCAACCTGAACGCACTGCACGTTGCAATCCTGGCAACCGAAACGCACCGCAAAGAGTTCGAATATCAACTGCTCTGCGTTTCGGTCGCAGTGGAGCGGAAGTAGGAGGCGGAGCCGGTTGCGCTCAGAGCCACTGCTACTGCCTGAGATTAGTAAAAAGTTAGCATTTGAATTGGTGTCGAACTCTTTAAAACACTTCCCAAAATCAAGTTTCACGAGCTCAAAACCCCATCAACAGAAGTGACCTCGATTTAGGTACCATAATAAGACAGACTACTCACTCTCATCCTACTATATATATTCTGGTAAACATTATATAGTGATCATTGTAATCATGGGAAGCAGGCTCGACCCATCTGCTGCAGCCAGCGCCAGCCACTTCGCCTGCACCGCTCGAGGTCGCAAAGCAGCGCCACCTAGCCATGCGAGCGCAGCCGCCGGCGTCAGCCGCTGCCGTTCTGCCGTGACCGCGGTCTAATCGGCCCCACCGCCCCGCCCTCGCGGCGCCGCTTGATCGATACGGCTGCACACCATGCTGCTTTCGCGCCATGGTTGCGCGGCGAGACTCTATTCGGCCCCTTAACCGAATTAAAGATATCCGTATGGATTTGTCGTCGAGAGAGGCTTTTGAAATCTGAGTAAAATTCTGCGTCCAGGACGGTATATCGGGTTCCTGAGGGGTATGGTATACTTTGTCGCAATCATGAGCGACAGGCATGCAATCTAGCACAAATCGCGGCCCGGGACCCGCATTGGAACCACGGAGTCGGTGGTAGTAGGAACAGTTTTCTCATGACCGTCGCCGGCGACGTGTCGCAGATGTATGTGACATCTTTTGAATGTGCTAAGGAACCTGACTGACCACTTTGTCGCTGTCGCTCGTCGCTGTGCACTGCACTGCGACAGCGACAGCTACCATTCATCACTATCATGGATTTCACCTTGTTTTTTGCTGTTCCATGCTTTTTCTCCCTATCCTCTAGGAACTTTGGTTTCCTGATGGCTCTGTTTTTTATTAGCTGGCATGGTTCTTTGGAAGTGGTTGCCTCTAGAAATGAGAAAAATTGTCTAAATGCGAGCACCATTTTTTCGAAAATTTCCTCGAAATGGGGACTGGATTTTTTGTAATTGGTTACCTAGGTTTCGTTTGGGATGAAATTGGACTACGAATTGATGAAATCTCGTCTTCGTTTCCCCATTCTTCTCAATTTCAAGATTTACGTTGAAAAGGAATGGTGCCTCCGCCAAGACAGAAAAAATTGTAAGTTGCACAGACCACCATTTTTCTTCAAAATCTTTTCTTCTATTTGAGATTGGAATTTTTCCGTAAATGCTACCTGTAGGTTTTCGTTTGGGATGAGTCTGTTGGGATGAGTGGGATGGTCTACATTGTCGGACAACTACGCGATTTTACGCCATCATTAATAGCAGCGACAGCGACCGTGTGTCGCAGAAGTATACCATGCTCCTGACGGCGACAGGTTTAACGGGCAGGAGCTCCGCTGACCGGCTGTCGCTGTTGCTGTGCAGAGCGACACGACCGTGTGTCGCAAAAGTATACCACTACCCCCTAACTTTGCCTGCCCCACCAGCCAGCAGCCAGGTCGATGGAGCCGAGCTCCATTGTTTGGCTTCAGCTTGAGACTCTGCAAAATCTCTCATTTATATCATGCTATAGGCGAGAGCACCCTATGCAGATAACTATGAAGCTCGGCTACACCAACCTGGCTGGCTTATGGGGCAAGCAAGTTGAGAACCCGATATACCGTCCGACGCAAGAATTTTCCCTTAGATTTCAAAAGTAGTTTTCCACCACAACCAAATCTTTCAACTGTTAAAGGGTACTAAATATAGGCGAAAAACTTGGATTGTTTCGTAAAACGAATCAGGCTGAAGGACCGAGGAGCATATTTTTTCAGAGCCAACCTGGGAACACTAGTCGACGCAGACATTTATGGTTATTCCGAAAACAGCCTATACAAAAGGGTTCATCTCACTTAGCACAAAAAAGTTCTGGACGAATTACACCCACCCAGTCTTGAAAATGATTTACATGAGTGCTGGAACACTTTCATTCTTTTTTTCAGGGCGTTGGTGCACTGGTTTTCCCAAAGATGATGAGTCTCCCCCCTTTCACCCGCCCAGAGAGGTGAAGGCGGTGGAAGTGCCACAGCTCCACCTAACGAACCTATGGTCAGGAGTACTGGCGACAGCCCAAATTCACGTAGAATAATGCGAGCGCTGTGGCTAAAACCTTCATCAACTGGTGCTGAACTATCCGTATTTACGTGAATTCTCGTAAGACTAGATGCCTCCACAACCTTGCAGGAATCTCCAGGTTTCCGCAAGTGTGAGGCATCTAGCTACGCGCCTCATGAGTCCTTGTAGTCACCTGATATGGGATGTAATTCCGTTGGAAAACGGCGTTTTCAACCAAAATATGAGAAAACCACATTTCAAAATGGCAATCAAGTCTTTCCAAAATTCGAAAACTCAATAATGGCAGGAAAATGGGTTTATTCAGTTCTGAAAAAATAATTCAACATAAAATAACATAGGACCAGGCAACCCAAAACCACTAGGAAGTCCATTTGTGTCTGGTGTTTCCAAGCTCTGCACGACTCGCGAATGGCTCTACGGAAATGTAGTCCTGAAGACACAATAAAGATGACCAGAAACTCCTCTCTCCTGACCTAAAACGTCATTTGATCCGCCTATTAACTTTACGGTCCTTTTTCGTTCTGCAACCCCTGATTGCGTGTAGTATGTCATTGCGGCCGTTGCAGAAACTGTATGACGTCAGGGCTGGTCCATGTCATTGTTAATATGGCCTCTGCCAGACGAGTGTAATCGGAAAGCTGGTTCATTACTTTGAGCAGGCACGTAAAGGAACACATCGCTGGTGTGAGAAAACAACACGCGACCACACCACTCAAGGAATTACCAGTGACTATTTCATGAAACATGGAATTTGGGGGTGATCTCTACGGCTACTGCACACAAAGCTCTGTAGATGTCTTGGATAACCGCTGAGAAATTCTAAAATGAACAGGAAGGATGAGTGTCTAGCCATGAGACCTATTTCAGGAAGTACGATCGCCGCGCGATGCGATAGCATTGGTTATCACAAAGTATCGATCGTGATCAGCGTCGCCAGTGAATTCTCATTGGAGGCACGCTCTCACACAATCGCCGCACTCAATGCGTGTCTGAGGATGCATTTCAACTCGAAGACAAAGCGGTTTCGAGCACAGGAATGGGACGTGCTGCTAGAAGAGCACGTGCTCCCGTCGTGTGTCAAATTACAGCACGTGTTCCATGAATAAGACGTTAAATGCGCGCATGATACGCATTCAACTCAAAGACAAACGATTTTTCAAAAGGAAAGCATACGACACACTCTTGAGGAGGGCTGTCATGCCAGTAGCCTAGCCGGTTTTAATAACCCAAGTTTGGGGCCGCGCTGAATACCTCATCCAACCGCTGGCAGCACCAGATGGTGCTCAGAGAGTTAGCCGCGTCACATGTGGGTGTTCCGACCGCGTCGCTTCTCGGTGTGCTGCTACGATAGCGCAGGACTATCTTGCAGTGCGTGCTCCTGCTACAAAATTTAGCAGCACGTGCTCCTGGAATGAAATTTTTGCAGCATGTGCTGCTGTCTGGAGCTTTCACGATGCGCCTGCGAAAAGCCTTTAGATGGGTGTGGTCACTCGAGTTGAATGCATGTTTAACACGCATTGGATGCGGCAGTTTTCTGACCTCATTGCGGCGATTGGCAATGGATGTCTAAAGGAGGCGCTATCAGAGATCGCGGGGTCGTAATGGAGCACAATAAACTCACCTCGACAGGGGATAGCGAGGCAGCACGAGGGAAGAGCTGCTGCTCGAGCAGCACGTGCTGCCTCGTCCTCCATTTGTCGCCTCAGCTGCTGCTCCTTTGTGTGGTGTGGTGTGGTAACATTGCTCAAAGTGGTCCGTTTGGACAGCTACAAAGCATATTTACAATCAGCATGGGGACTTCTTTGTTTTGAGCATGCATATAGACATCTGATTAGTTATATGTCAATTCATAATTCTCTTTTCTCCCCAAACCCAAGGTGTATGGAATCAAGCAATCGATTGAGTCTTACCATCTCAGACGATCATTGGGCTGTCAAGGAGCGCAACTATCTCTCACTTTTACTAGAATAGCGAGAGCAGCACAAGGGGACAGGCATTTGCTGCTCGAGGAGCACGTGTTGCCCTCCTTCTCAATTGTCGCCCCAGCTGCTGCTCTGTGTTGTAGCCAGCTTAGTGTGGTAACACTGCTCAAAGTGGTCATGAGTAACTACGACCATACTCATGATTCACATAGAGTTCTTCCCTTCTACGAAAATGAACATGCCCCACTTCCTGTGGGGAAGTTGTGTTTGAAAGGTTAACACAACCAATCGATCTCCAGCCTATAACACGGAATACCTTGAGGCTGTTGCCCACGATTAAAAAACTTCGGGTTTCCAACGTAAATCAGACCCGGGGCTCTCAATGCATCAATAGTGCCGAAAAAACGGCTAGAACGATTACAAAATAGCCTATGATCCCAAACTTGAATGTCCGCTCACGCCGCCCACTTCCTCAGCGGCTACCGATAAAGTGTCGACTGAAGTGGCCCGACTGCGAAGAGGCGACCGATTATCAATTGGTGTTTTATTGAGCGGGTGGATTGTAACGCACCTCCTGGATGTATGTTGTTACCTAAAGCCGGGTTTTCAGTAGTTTACGGATCGGAACCGGTTGAAAGGAGTGGAGTGTGGCGTGAGCGGAACACTCAGGTTTAGGGCCGCCTGGAGTGTACCGTAACTCGTTCGCAGCCGTTTTTTCTCTGTGCTGGTGTTTTCATATTTCTGGATCAGTGAAGTGCATCGGAATGATTTTCGCATACCTTCCCGCTGTACACTTTTTCCGGTGATCCTGTTATCAGGTCGACTGTACACCAACATCTGTTGTTCATAAAAAAACAATTGAGGAGTTGAAGTCAGCGATATCTCCTCATGGATCTGCAGCAAAGGTTTGTCAATTCAATGCCAGTTTGTCGTCCCGGGTTAAAGACCAGGCGCCGCCCGATCGCGTCGACCAAGACACGCTGCCATCAATCGCGAAATCGCCGCGACCTGGCCGCTACAACTGCCAGCAGCTCGAAGCCATTTTTAACACTGTTTCATCTCAACTGGTCGCCTTTCTGCCAAATCAAAATCTTAGGCTAAACGCGCGGTGGTGGCCAATGATTTGCGCGGGGATCTCACCTTCATCAGCGCGCGACCTCTCAGACGTGGTACTTTATGCAAGATTCATTTCGTTATCAAGTCTTCAAAAAAACTTTTGGTATTTCACTGATTTATCCAAATTAAACGTCGTTTCACTCTGAATAAAATGTCAAGTGGGAAATTTTAAATGGCACACTCGAGAAAAGAGTTCCCTACGAGCAATTTAAACAGTTCAGCCTGGCTAAGCAGATGAATCGTTCTGGAAGAAGGATAGTCGTCCTTCCTATTGAGATAGTGGTTTGATGTAAACTTCGGCCAAAAATTCGAGAAGGCGTTCGCTCTTCTAAGACAATTTTTGGCTGTTTTCAGATTTGCAACATATTTTTTAAATCTCGAAAGGTGTAAACGGAAAATTCTGAAAAATCACCTTCTCACTCTGAAATGCGTTTCCTTGAACTTGAACTTTACTCAAATTTTTGACAGAAAAATATTGTTTCGGTTTATTGTCAGAAACTTGTATTTTCAAATCACTTTGACAGATGGTTTACATAAAATTAGGCGAAATGAGGGAATACATACATTTCTTCTGAAAAGCACAATGCTCACAAATTCAAAGCTGACGGCATTAAAAACAACCTTCCAATGAAAGGTAATAATTCGAACTCTTCCGAAAAATGTCCACGGTAATAATTTAGAAATAAGAAAAAATGTTCAAGAAATTCTAAAATCGTTGTTTTTGGAAGAAGAAATCACCATTCAATAAATGATAAATACTCTGATCTTTGAATTCAGACAGCCCTGATAGTTCCCCTAAACAGTGCTAGTATCAGCGACTCAAAAATATTTTTGAGGAACTTTATTCTTGGAATATGTGGATATAACTTTTTCACAAGAAAGTCATAATTCTACACGTAGAAAACTCTGAGAAAATTGGTATAGGGTTCCCCAAAACTAATCTCCAGATTGAACAGTTTCACATGTAGGAGCTGGTTCAGCATTCTAAAATATAAAATTGAAATTAAATTTGAAAATCTGCCCATTCTTTTCCTGCTTTCAAACGCAAGCTTCAGTATTCTTCTTGCGTAGTATTTTTCAATTTGTTTTCTGCTGCTTATCTGCTCTTCGCCCGTTTTCCACGTCGTGCTTATGTAGTGTATTGATAAAAATAAATAAATAAATCGTTTTTCAAAATGAGAGAAACATATTATCACGCCTAATTCACATCTCTACAGTCCCGAAACCGGGTGAAAATCAATTGTCCAAGGTATAGAGAAATTTTGTCAAGAAATGTTTTGAGACTCACAGTCACTACTGACCGAGGCCTGTGTTGAACGGTCCTCGCAAACTCGTGCCAGATACGGGGCCGCCTAGGGTGGGCATGCAGGACGGCCCGTAGTGGCAGCATCATTTCCATCAGCTGCAGCGAGATCAAAGGATATAATCAAGGATAAATAAGCCGTTGTAGATACGGGTAGGCCTCAATGAGGTCTCTATTTTTGATAGGTCGACCCAGCACTGATGCTGAGCTCGACATATCCCCTGCAGTAAGGATTATAGAAAAAAAGGAGGATCCATAAATGAAGGCAGCAGTTGGGGCCTGTGAGCAGCGGTTGGGGTGAAGAGCAGCAGTTGGGGAGATGAGCGGCAGTTGGGGCCACAATGAGGGCAGCAGTTGGGGCCACAATGAAAAAGCAACAGTTAGGGGCGACGACTGGAGCAGTTGGGGCGACTGGCGGCAGGTGGAGCAACTACGAGCAGCAGTTGGGGCAGTGAGCGTGGCAAGAGGACGCAACGTGCTGCCCTGGGCAGCAGTTGGGGGAACGAAAGGGCTTACACCTCGACGAGTAAATGCGTTAGTAATCCTCGTGCTGCCCGTAAGCCGCAGTATCTGAGTTGTAGCCGAGCTCGCCCGTTCCTTGATCTCAGTCGAATATAATGTCAACGACGTCATTGTCGGAGAAGCGCGCGCCCTTCTGACCACCCACGCGCATCCTGCAACGTAGGATGGTCACTCATTCTTTAGCCCGGCTTCGAATAAGGTGAGCGTTAATGGATAGTTTTTTTTTGCTTAGTTTTGTAGATTGAAAACAATTTAGAGCGCACCGCGCCTTTGCAAAGTATCATATGGTTGTGGCGGTAGGCATTATTAGGTTTATCAGCTAGACATGTAGGAACAGGGAAGTACGGTATGAACAAACAGGCAAAACAGGCGGGGTTTCCCATATGCTCGTCGAAAGGACAGGGAACGCAATGAGATTGACAGTAAGATCAAACCAATAACGATCATAAAGATCACGTCTGTCGAGAAGCACAGCTATCTTGTGAGGTCAAGCACTTATGGCCAGTGTCTCACCAGATAGGAAGTAAAACATAATGATCGGACGCAAAATCATTCGATCAATAGCAGTCCTCCCTTCGTTTTCCCGCACACCAATTTTTTTCCCGCCAAGAAGCGCGTTACGGCTACCCCATCCAATGATTGACGATATATCCTCCTGACTTACCAGGTTCAGACGAAGGCGTGCTTGGCCGGAAACAGATGAAGTGATTGATCACTGGCTCTACTAACAGCTAACTAACTCTATCAAGAAGCTATGCCCAGATTCAGTGACAGTCGTACTTGACCTAGATCTAAATCTGATTTCTCGTTTTGCGGTTTTTTTCACATTAGCTGCTAGTCGGGAGTACAAGAACTGTTATAATTTATGCAAAAGACGAAAAAGAAACTCATCGTCATCGACGCCTATAAAAAATAGCAGAAAACAGAAGAACGTCAGGAGATTCTTTGAGAGCTCTTTGAAAACTGCGAAAATTGCTGGAAACTTTCAAAACGAACTTGCTTAAGATTTGAAAAGATTTGAGAGAGACAATTAATAAGTGGTATCAGTCAACATCAAATTTTTGAAAAATAATAAATTTGTTCTCCACACAGCCTAGACTGTTTAAGGAAAATCGGAAGCTTGAGCAAAATTATCGTTTTTCCTTTTCATTGTTCTTTCCGATCAGAAACCGCGCCTATTCTACAATGACGAAAAAACCCGTTCTACTGTAATAACGCAGTCGTTCCGTCGAACCATAGCGATGTGGCATTGTAAAATACGCACATGCCGGATCTCACTGCTACACTCTACCTACCAGCTACTACATATAGTATACTTAATCCTGTTTCCGTAGCCGTCAATATCGATTCATGACGCATTGTCGATCCTAAAACTCCTCGCCAGTAATTGAATCACGTCGGTTTTAGGAAGATGCCATGTTTTTTCAGACCAGTGACACGGTGGAGTGTCCTTTCTATTCAGAGATTCATAAAGGGTAGGTACATTTTGTTAAGAATGCACTTATCTTCTCATTCGGTAATCTGGTGATTTTCTTTGCCCCCAAACGAAAAAGGTGACATTTTGCCCGCTCAATCCCATTCATAACACATTTCCGGTTTCTGTGTTAAAGGCAGTGGTCGCGCTCAAAGATTAACTCGATCTTCTTTTCCCCTCTAGAAAACCCTTTTCTGGGTATAGATGTAGTAGGACCTATAAGAGAAAAATCGCGAAAAAAACGCTGTTCTGGGCCAAATTTGAAGCCTGAACTTTCAAGCTTGTCTTCCGATGGTGGGTACGGAGTCCACCGCACATCATCGGCATCGATGATCTCTGCAGATCGAGAACATCAGCTGCCTTGAAATTGAATTTCAATCAATTAACTTTCGGATTTATGTACACATCTAGTCAAAAGCATAGGTTGAATTGCTTGCTTATATTGTTCAACTGTTTTATTAGGTAAATTTGCATTTATTTCTTCCTCTGAGTGTCGATGATTTTCGACTGCTTGGCATCGAGACTGTGATCTTTCTGTGCACGTGTTGCACGATCTGAAATTTAGGGTCTTAATAACTCCTAATTCTAGCCCGTTTTTTCACCGCGCTACCTTCATAGTTTTTGAGCTGTTTTTGATCTGGGCTGATTTTTGTGGTTTTTCGATAACGTTTTCATCGCGATCCACTGCCTTTAAAGTAACTGTTTGGAGATCCCTAGAATAACTCTGCCTTCCGCTTTGACCTGGTAAACTCCGGTTGAACTCCTGCGTAGGAAACACTGTTGCTTTCCTCCATCTTTGCTTTTCTTGAGCATAATGTTTGCTGGAAACTGTCATAAGACGATTTGGTCGCTTCATTTTACTCCTGACTTGTGAGACTTCACATTTTTAGACAATGATTCCGAGGATCGTGACTGTTCTTCTCAGCCTAGTCTATTCAGGTAAAATGCCAATGCCTAGATGGTGTTCATAATGTGATTACTGTGGACTCATTACGGTAGTGGTAAGTGTATATAGGTACATTTCACAGTTTAAATTTGAGAAAGAAAATCTTTAGATTTGCATACACTGAGATGCTGTGCCAGGTATTCCAATAAGCAAATATTTAAAAATATCGAAATCGGCTGACTGCAACTGTCCGGAGTCTTCTTCGAAAATTGCCTTTCTGTGGCTCGGCTTCTTTCTGCATTATCGAGGTTTCCGACAGGAACAAGAAATTTCGGGATTTCCTAACAGCCTAGTTTCGTTTTACTTCGATTTTTCAGATTTTCTAATAGTCGAGACTATCCCGGATTGCTTCCAAAATTTTCAATAATCCGTGTTTCGGCAAACTCCATTTTTAATTTTTCAGAATAAATCGAGTTGTCTGGCTAACTAAAATTTTCAAATTTTCGTATATCTGAGTGGTCGAGTGACTCCGAGATCTACTGCTTAAAGGCAGCGTTCACGATGATCATCCTCGTTGACTTTCCACGAGTGAAATGATAGACAAGAAGAATCCTGGGCTCCCAGTGTCGAAAGAACGGTTGAAAGCGAGCCAGGATCTGCAAAATGACGGCTGCAAACGAGAAGTGCGGTGCCCCCAGACACGCCCCTTAGAAAAGGAACAAATGAAGACTCAGATTATAGGAATGCTATTTGCTATCTACTATTTTGCTCAAAACGCGTCTTTCGTGTCCTTTTTAAGCATGCCTTGCTATATAGGGCACCAGACCTTTCGTGAACCGTGGAAGATATCGGAAGTGAATTTATCATGAACACTGCCTTTAAGCCGATTTACAAAGCTCGGTGACTCGAATTGACGTATAAATAATTGGTAGACGCGCAACTTGACTTCCTTCGCGGTGGTGGTAGAGCTACACATGCACTTGGTTAAAGAATTGAATGCAAGACATATCTTTCGCACATAGTTGTTGAATATCTGCTGCATAACTACCATTCATCAACAAACAGCCCAAATAACGGAAATCATCCACCAGTTCAATACGTTGTCCATCTACTGTCGTAACCGTAGTGAAATTCTGGTCAGCATTTGCGGAAAACCGATGACGCATCCAAGGAACACGATGATGGTTATGCTGGAACAAACGTTAAATGTGCCCCTGGGCCACGTGGTCTAGCACTTTGATTATAGTAGTTTTGCGTGATGCAACAGCAGTTGTCTGCGAAAGCAGACCAGAAATTCGCTCCGATAGCGAACAGTACACTAACACTGGTTAAAGGCAGTGTTCACGAAGAAAAAGTTGCACGTTTTTTGGCGAAAAATCAAGCTTTAGGGTCCCCTCTAAGAATATTAAGAACGGAAGTGCGACGAAAAACGGCCGGTAAATGGGTGAAAATCTCGTGGAGCCAGCCGACCCATTGGGCAACTCCACCCCACGTCCTATAACAGTTCCCCTGAATTCGTGGTTAAATGAGCGATGGTTTCCGATCAAACACCCGTTCTTCCTTCCATTCTCAACGCGTTTCACTCTTCCTCCAGGTCCCAGCTTGCACACATCGGATGCAAAAAACGGTAGTTACAAGCCTCGGACAACTCGTCCACAATGCTTCCTTAGCTGAATTTTGAGGGACCATAACTCCGTTTCCAGGGGGTCTTGTACGATTCCAGGGACATCATTGAAACCAGGATAAGACCGTCTTCAAGATAGGCGGAAAAACAGAAAAACGACTTTTATCGTGAACACTGCCTTCAAATGCCCTGAGAATTACACATATTATTGTATTTGTCAGAACGAATACGGAGCCCATAGGCCGCGGCATACTTCGAGACAAGGTTCGCAACCCTTTGCGGTTCTGTAATAGCACCGTTTCGCGCATTAATGCACTTTGGGGACCGTCCAGTAGCTCCACGCTGCTCGCATGGGACGCAGCTCTGCTTCCCTGACCTTCTTCGCTGCGCTCATGAAATGCCGCCTCTGCGGGTGCGCAGAAGAAGAAAGGACTTTCATTCCACTCTGCCAGGAGGTTACAAAACGTGTTCAGTATCAATTCAAGTCTAATTTCGATCAATTGCTGACCTTCGCAGCAAGTCATTTTTCGTTCGGAGTCGTTCGACGCTATGTCCATCAACACTTCTGGCTGAAATTTACATGTTGCCCGTGTGTCATTCAATTATAGGGGAAGCCGTGACGCTGCTTGACGGCAGAGAGTGGCGCGCGAAGGGGAACGAAGAGAGATTATCGCTATCGAACGAGGGATTTTGTGCTCAGAAGCTTAGCGCAGCATCTTGGTTGAATGACACTAACGATACATGTGCAAGGTGCTCTTAACGCACTTACGGAAGCCCTGGGTATGTTCCTTGATAAATCTACTTTTCTGAAAGCTATTAATCGTGCTATTCACAATAATTACAGAGAAAATCCCTGTGCGGGTCCGGAACGTGATGACGATCCTTGTGTATGACATTCACCTATAGACCCTCATGTCATGAGGGGAAGGTCAATGTTGCTCCCTACCAGGATCACTTTCACATTATATCAGGTGCGACAGTCTCTGAGAAATCTGAGCCAATGTTTGTTGCTGATAAGTTAAAGATTCCATTGCTTCCTTATTTTCAGGAGGAGGTTGACACTCCAAGAGATTTCGATCTATTTGAGATCCAATATAGTTCGAGCGACGGTAAAGCTCGGCAGCATCGGAGATTTGTGATCAAGGCGAGAGTGGCATGGTTATTATACCGAACAAGATATGGTTAGTTAGGCTCCAGTTACAGCAGTTGGTTGACAATCTTAAGGCCTCAAAACTTGAAAGAGCGCGAACGGAAAGCGACGGAAAGAAAGGTGAACTCAGACAAAAAAGAGCTCGACGCCCACTCCGATCCTCCACTTTCCCAGAGACATGGGATAGGCATGTCCTCGTCCTCCTAATACGAGAGCGTGCATGTCTCGGGGTTAAGGCGCGAGATGATGCTCATAACAGGCGGAGCGTGCCCCAGAAATAAGGCTTGACGCCCAAGAAGCTGATTTCAAGGGATGCATACGTACGACGCTGCACTGAGCAGGACTCAGATGACTGCAGTATCGTCGGTATTCAATTACCACAAGTTTGCTAGCACTTGGCCACGCACCCTGGCCGCTGGAGATTTTACCCCTTGAACCGCTGGCGACCTCAGTTGAGTATGCACTTGGTGCACAGGCCGCGTTGCTTGTTGGCGTACCAGCCGCGTTGCTGCACCGGTGCATGTGTATATCGTCAGTCACTGGATGAGGAATCGCCGCAACGCTGCCCGGCAGGAAAAAATTCGCATGCGATCAATAGCCATCTCTCCCTTCGTTTTCCCGCGCGCAATTTTTCCCGCCAAGCAGCGTCGCGGCGATCCCTCATCCAGTTATTGCCTGACTATTTTGAAAAACAACTGCTCGCCCCACTACAGTCACTACCGCGCCCGTGGAGGCCAGTACCACGGCCGACAAAACTTCGGATTTTGGCTCCACGGCCACTATCCGGCTGGCGACGCCTGCTTTTCAGCGGGGGCGATGGAGGCTGATTTTTGTCTCAGGTTTGCTATTGGACTGCGCTAAGAATGGGTGGAGACGTGTGTCTACTTCTCTGACACTTCAACCTGCCGCTCTGACGTGCCATTGATGTTTCCGGATTTTATCGATCGTAGGGAGACACTCCAAAGCCACCACCATATTTCCCTTGCCAACACGATCAATCCGCTCTTCCTGATTTTTCGCCCTTTACTTAAAAGCTTTGTCACAGAAGAAACTATCAACTAGCTACACTCTCCAAAGTCTATACCTAGACAAATGAAGTTTTGTATGTGTCATTTTCAGTTCGATTTGATATCAAGAACTGTTATTCCACCAAGAAATGTGCAAATTTTACAGAAAGAAGGGAAAGCACACACTAGCTGGTGAGTTTTACAGTAATTTATTTGCCTTTCAATCTCGAATTTCCCACATACGCTTCCACAGAACTCGAGAAAAAGCTGAATTTCAATTCTGACGCTTGAGCTCCCACCTTCGCCGTCTTTCCTTGGCATTACTCCTGCTGGACTTGCTCAAAGTAACTTCTGACTAGCTGACGTTTAATTAACCAGTGATACATATATGCCTTTTGCATTTTTAGGGTGATCACTACATCAAGATTACCGTTGAGTCTGAAAGAAGAAAGATTGTTGAGTTTGCCATGCCGTCCGGCTTCAAAGCCTTGAAAAATGGGACTGTCCGCAGACGACGACTAAATTTTATTACACGTTGTTATTGTACATATGTTTAATAACATATTCTCGTGTCGCTCGTATGACTCAACTACCAGAGGTGCTTGTAAGGCAATAGTGCTATTTGTCCCAGCAGCAAATCTATGAGGTACATATACCGAATATTCAGTGGAGTCTGCCCCAACCAGCTAGGTGTACCCGGATCAGGCCTTTGTGCTTGCACCCGTCGCTAGTTATCGTCCGCCGAACTTTCTCTCAGACACGCGCGCAGTGACGCTTTACAGGCATCTGGCGACTTTATAGAGAATCACTCTTGTCTTTGGATAAGCGCGAACACACGTTCACTAACGCAAGCCCATGGTATGTCTTTGGAGACTGTTGTTTCTAGGTCAGATTTGCAGTAAGTGCCTGGACGATGTTCGTCCCAACTCGTGCTATTTTGCGCTGTTGGTATACCGCAACAGGCGTGTCTACGAACAAAATGAGTTATAGCGTTTGTTTATGTACAGATAATCATTGCCAGAACAAAAAAGCGAAATATCGCTTCGTTTGCTGGTGGAAACAGAAGCGCATAAAGGCTTTGGACTGAAGGTTTGCGTTCCAAGCAAAGCAATACATCCCCGCATGCTGATTGGGCGTCACGTCATCATGGATCTTGGTAGAGGCAGATTGCCTTAGCGCGGCTTCACGACTCCAAGATTTTTGTCCACAATGAGGGTTACCCGCAGCGGCGCTTATGATGGCCTTGAAAAAAGTTTTTTTCTTGGTGAGTTTCGTCATACTTTTCGGCTTTCATGCAAATCTCTCAGAGAGAAATTAGGCATACTGTCGTACTCGGAGCCGAATTCCAGTCTGCAGTATTTGGCGGACTGTAGCCGTGGTCTATCACGCGACACTATGAAGTAATCGTGCTGGGAGGAATGGTGAATCGTACCGTATTGGCCAAATGGTCCCCAGCACGATTGTGATCCTACGGCATGATGCAACATCCGTGGTCCGCAATTTCCGGACCGGAATTGGAAGCTCCGAGGAAGGTAGTACGTTAAAGATTGGACGAGCAAAGTCGCAATGCCGCTTTTCCTGTTCGATGGTAGGTTCAAGAGCAGGCCAGATAAATTACCACCAGTTCACCCAACAAAAAAGCGGAGATCAGCCTTAAATTGCACGAGTTTCTGCCATCACATCGCTCCAACGTAATCTACTCCCACGATAACCACGCTGAGACACTTAAAAGTTAACTGTACATTCATTGCGATATAATCAATCTGAATCAAAATCAATGAAAAGAAGAAACAATGAACAACCATGTCAATACCATGTGAGGACACATTTCAGGATATGCTCGAAAGGTCAGAGACAACTGACTACTTACAGAAGAAATGGTCGAAGTTCATACTTCCCGCGATGGACGATGCGACATGCAAGTGATTTTACCATCAATGTCGATCAAAGTCGATATGCCTGATACGTTTTGTCGCTATCGCGCTCGGTTGGAAGAATGAAACTGACCAATTATACATCAAGGTGCTTAACGCAATGTAACGTCGTCGTGGATCCGGAAGTGACTTCGCGTTCCCTGTTGAAGGTTGGCGCAAACTCGGTGCCGTAATGTGCTATGACATAGGTGCACCGAGTTTGCGCCAACCTTCAACGGTGAAACTGCGAAGTCTCTTTGAAATCCATGCCGCAAACGTTATGCAGCGCTGTATGTGATGCAATATTGCACAATGCTGTCAATATTCGAAAAAGAGTAGGCCCAGACGGTTTACTTTTTGAACTTTGCTGTTTGAAGACAACAACCCGATATCAATTATTAATACAAAACAGTTACGGGTAAAACTTGGACAAATGCTTTAATATTCATAGATTAAATATGTACCAGATGAATGGATTTTCGATTGATATGTGATAAACGGACAGCTTGGCGAATGCGCGCTACTCTGGAACTGATGTGACACTCAAAATTGGGTCTCTCGATAATATGAAAAAGATTAGCCAGACGGTTCAAAGCAGTTCAAGAATAGCACTTCGTTTCGCTCATCACATCCATTTCCTCTCTTCGTGGGTGGAGTGAGTTCTGCCTTTAGAGTCTTCAGTACTGTGAGAATCACAATCCTAGTCCTTGCAATCTTTCTTTGTCTCTAGGACCATTCGCCATGTCATAGTCGAAATCATGCCGAATGACAGGGTGCTGGCTTTTGAGGAAACGAGGGGAGGAACAGAAGTTGGTACCTGAAAACGACCATTTAATCGCATAATTAGTATCTTGGTCGGACAATCCCGATAAGCTAAGCTAGATTGTTCCACTAACACGGATGATACGAACAAGCTTAGCAAGAATCTCAATGGTTACCTGAATCTACCGCAATCTTCAGAATCTACTACATCACTTATCACATCAGTGCACGTAGAGTTCGGCGCAATCATTTAGCCTGATGAATGGACGGTGCTGGAACGGTGAGATCACCCCACGCGAATCAAAACCCCATTCTCCAGTAAGGCCGCCATTCCCGCTCGGTCAGCCGCCTGGCCCATGCGTCAGAGCTAGATTGAAAACGGCAAACCGTACGACCCTTCTTCACAAATCCTTACGCGAACACTCCAGTGCCACTGTTTTCAGTCCAGGCCCCTAATATTGCGGGGCGAACGCACCGAGGTAACAGAGTATGCTTTTACAACAGTAAGTCACCTAGTTACACATCGGCGATTCCCGGTGCCGCTGGTTTTTATGGGACGTCTGCGACTAATAGTCAGATTTCGAATTTGACAAATAGCAGACATGCCGCGGAAGCCAACGGCGGCAAACCGCTGGGGTATAACTAGGGCCTAACAGCGACGGACTTCCTCAAGATCGATGGTTTTAGGTGTTTCTGGCGGTGGGCGGAGGGGCTTACAGGTGGCTAACAGGTGGGACGGGCAATTGCGGGGCTAAGGTCCCAGTTATATGTACATCGACGTTTCGCTGCCGCTGGCTTCCGCGGCATATCAACTATTGATCGATTTCAAAACCTCATCAGTGCAGATATCCAGTGAAAACCAGAGGCAGCGAAACGCCTATGTACAACTGGGACCCGATTTTCAGTTATTACTCATTGGCGCCTACAAATGAGTGAAATTTGTAGCGCACGCCGTACGGATCGGTTACGTTGCTATCTCAGATACGTTTGTAGCGCCCTGAACAAACTTCAAATAAAAGTTTGAGCCAGCTGCTGGGCTACCTACGCCATGTAAGTGCAAATTTTCTATCAGATCGATGTTTAGCACAATAAAAAACATGCAGGAAAAGAGCCAGAGATGACACGGCTACGAAACTCCTCTTGTGCTGTAAATATGGACGAAAGCTTGAGTGTACCCCATGGGAAGAAGTAAGTCGCACGCTGTGTCGCATTTCTAAGCGTCGAAGTTAACCGCAAGAGGCTACTGGAGTCTTTCGGCTCACTCCTCTCCTCGAAAGCCGAACCCGTTGTTATTCGCTGTTTAATCCACGGATGCAATGGCTTTGCTTGAGCTCGCATTGATTCCATTGGTGACTTTTACTTTAATTGACGCTAAATCACTCTAAATCACGCAAATGCTGATCACTTTCCACGATTGCGATGGCGGTGGTGGATTATGGAAACAAGGGCAATAGTTTTACGACAGGGTTTCATGCCTCCTGCTTTAGGGATAGAGCAGTAAGCTCAGAAGCTTGCTGCTTCCGATTAATCCACATGGAATTGAGGAACTCGAGGAAAACAGCAACAGGAACCGCGCATCGAGACTGCTATTGAAGTTGTGCTGTGATCAAACATAGCACGTTATATTTGCAGAAGAGGACAGGAGAGCGGTAGAAAAGATTTCCTTTGTCCATTATCCCGGTTGGCTGACGAATCTTTTCTGAATATTTGATCTTCTTTTTGTCTTTGATGTTTGTAACCTTCATTGTCTGGGGCCTTCTCAGGAAATGCGGCCGGACTTATCGCTGCACAGAAATTGTCAAATAGTAATGATACCGCATGCTTACAAACCGCTTCTACCGCGAGCGAAAAACCAAGTAGAACTGATTTGCCGGACAAGTCGCGGTTGTTCGAATATCTTCGCGCAATGTGTCCGACAAGTGCCGGACTTAACGCAACCGCGCAGTTACTGGTAAGAGAAGAACTCCACCACCGCGACCATATAAACTAGCTTCTATCCCGTACAACAATGTAATTGGACTGACCGCAAACGACCTGCATCGTATTCCGGCTGATCCGCGAGCAATGGCACACATCGGCAGACCCTGGCCGCGACCGGACCTCGCCTCAACTACGATGCTGTTGTGCTGTGGTCAAACGAGATCGTCGTCGGTTCAATTAAATAAGTATGAGAGTACATCTAGTATCTCTCCTTGGTTGCACCAGCAAGTGAATTGTCCTAGGAAATAGAGGACGTAGCCCCGGAGGTGCTTAATTTTGGTGCTAGGCTCCGCCTAGTTGTATTATAACTAATGTATAAGTTAGACAGATTTTTTGCGATCAGCACTGCTTTTCGCCCTGTCATTGCTGAATCGCGAGCCCAGTGCGCGCCGCAAAAGCAACTTTGCCTGATCGCCATGACTGAGATTTGTTCTATTACGGCGCCTCAATAAGTCCGCCCCCATTGTCTGAGAGAGTTGTGTCAGTGAGTCATCTACCTTACGCTAGTTTTGACGATGTCTTTCAACACATTCATGATTTCTAGCTTCTGAATTTCTTCTGTTTTATCATAATGCGTTAATCAATTATTTTCCAGGAGGGCCATGGTATTGAGTGAACAACTTTTGCCCACCCGGTAAAGTTCAGTTCTACTCGGAACCTCTACACTTCCTGTGCTCTAAATCCATTTCGCTCCTTCAATTACTTGAGAATCGGTTCATCAATACCACCCCAGCTGTTTCTCCAGTACACAGGAGAATTGTCGTTCACCTAAGAGTTCACAAAACTCCAAGACTTAGATGCGTTGCAATAATTATCACATGTATCTTTCACACTAGAGATATGACGGGCTTACAAGTGGAACTTGGTGAGTTATTCTAGTAATGAAGCCCCACAGTTTATTGATTTCGGAAGTGGCACAATGGGAACCAACTACCGTATTGCTAAGCCAGCAGTTTCAGATAGCTGGGGGTCAGCTTTCTAAAAGTGAAAATCAGTATATATTGAAAAGACATCATTGACGAATCGAAAACCGAAGAACAAAAGACAGTGAATCTCAAAATCGTGCACTCGTTGCAGAACGCAGTGGATTACCCAAAAAAATCTTGCCCCGATCATGAGACAATAGAAACTCCTACCCAGGAGATCTTGTACCATTTACTGGGTAATGCTTTACCCATTATCAAAGATGGAACCACTAATTTGGAGTCACGCTACCATTAGCGAATCTCGGTGGCCGATCAGATTCTTCAAACAGAAAAATTCTGTAATTACGGTTTCGAAATGCCAAGCACATCGCTCACGGAACAAACCTTTCTTCAGTGAACTCTACACGCGAGATCTGCATCGCGTCAAATCCTTCAACTTGTACTTTCTCCAGATGTTTGTCGTTGTGGATGATTGACAATTGGACGGATGCATTTGTGTTGCAACCCAAGCTGGAACTACAGGACGAAGTATTCCCAAACAGTTTATCAAAAATTCATTTTCCTTGCAGCATGTCCGACGTAAAACTTCGAGTTTCTCACCTGTTACTTTGTCAATCAAGCGACTCCACATATACCGGAGGCACCTGATTATGAAGGTCGTCCACGATCAAGTAGGCCATCTGGAATTTCTCATGTTCTGTCAATGAGTTAAAGGCAGGGTTCGCGATAAAAACAACTTTCAAGCTCTCTTCATAAGAATGTAGATTTGGCCATCGTAAAAGTAAAAATAGGTGAAAAAACCCAGAAATTCGAGGGAAAAACGCTCAAAAACAAAGAATAACAGCTAATTACCGATGTCAGCCGGCCCCCTAAATTAACTCGATTCTTTCAATTAATGCTTGCTTATACGAACCATTTATTTTGCACAGGTAAAGTGATCAGTCCTTACCAAGTCTTACACCAGAAATGTTCAGGAATTTCTTTGCTAAGCAAAATAAAAGTTGGCCAAAGCAGAGCTTTTTACCCCAATTCTCGACATATTTGGGGCGGGGAGGGCACCAAGCCATAACTTGCTCCTGGGCGTTTTTCCTCCAATTCTTTACTTCTTTCCACTTTTGTGATGGTCAGATCTACGATTCCATGGGTAAAGCACAACAACCGATTTTATCGAGAACCCTGCCTTTAAAGTTAGTCGAGTAGCCTATTCAAGATAGAAGCATCTTAGAAGTAAAATTTTGCGCACTCAAGCTCTTTGGTTTCTCATGTTGCAGGCGCGACTAGAGAGAATCTCACAAGTCTTGCGGTTAAAACTACTCCTCATTATGCAAGAGCCTCTGCCAAATAGGACAGGAAAATGGGAGAGTTCATGTTTAGGAACCCTATCAGCTTTTTCTTGGGAGCGCATCGTGCATACCATACGGTCGCCATGTCACCTGAAAGTTCCATGTAAGGTCCATGTAAATATTTCAGTCTACCAGGTGAATGGACGAGGGCTGCGACGGTGTCATCGCCACGATGCGATCGAAGACCCCCCACAGGCCGGTGATGCCGCCAACACTGGGCGGCCAGCCATGCCTGGCTTTGGGTCGAGGACCAAATATAATACGGAAACCATATCAGGGTCGCCGAGTTCTTCCAGAGCTTCTGTGCTCAAAGTCGAACATTCTAGCTAACTCTCATGTGCCGGACTCTCGATGGCAAAGGCTGCAAGAGGATGGAATCAGCGGCATCAGGACACAGATGCTAACAGTGAACCAGGTCGCGCAGAATCCGCGAACGTAAGGGTTTGTAGAAGACTAAGACCCGTGGTTCATAGACTTCATATGTCCAGACCTCACGAAAAAGGGTAGACATGGACCCCAACAGCAGCAGTGGCATCAGCGAAAGTGCATACAATTATTCAAAAAGTTCTAGTCTTTTGCAAAATGAACAAACCTCCAGATTTCTCTCCAAAATATAGTTGAACTCGAAGTCTTCATCATCAGCCCCGAAAGGGAACATCAAATCTTCTCCAACCTTCAGCCATCCCACGAAGAACCAAGAATTGGAGAATGGTGAAGGCATAGGAACGTATCTAGAATGATCCCTTGCTCATATCGTTAATTCTAATGCCGACGCATGGATCCCGGAAGAGACTTCGCGTTCACTGTTGAAGGTTGGCGAAAACTCGGTTGCCACATGCTTCTATAACATAGGTGCACCGCGCTTGCGCAAACCTCCAATAGAGAACGCATGATCTTTTCAGGGATCTATGCCGATGTTATGGGCGTTAACCCCGGTTTCAATATCAACTTGTACATGTCCACAATGTCCCGGTTACTCATTCTCACTAGGAAACTGCCGCCTATGAGTGCAAACGCAAAGTATTCCATACAGATATAGTAGACACCTGCAAGCTATTGCTAAAGTTTCAAGAAATCTACCTTTTTACGCAGTCTAGTGGCGTATGTGAGTCACCTAACGTGTATATGCTAATGGTATGGCAACAATATCTAGTCTCATAGATGATTGCAACTGGAAGAAACCGTTGCGGTACTTTTCAAGGAGCGTCCAGAAGTTACTCGCAGCTCCATTTACATTGTAATCTAAAGTGTGCCTTTCTCAAAGCAACTTGCACTGCATCATTGTTTAGGATCCAGTTGATGAGGCTACGAACCATTTCTTAATCGTGGAGATATAACAAGACCGATTCACATAATTGCCATCAGGCATACAGTTTCCACCAATGGTGTGGATCCACCCGAACATGAATTGTTCTGAATAACGCCAACTCATCCTTCCCGTCATCAAACCCGAGTCTAGCAAGTGTTCATCGTTGGGTGTACCTGCAACGGATCTGGGAGTAAACACATACAGGCTATGGAGTAAATTTTTTTCTAGAAATCGTCAATACAACAAGACTTGCGAGTCTAAAGGCGGGAAGGATAACTAGCAAGGCACAAGGTGATCAGGCGTCCCCTACTTAGAATCGGTTCACACATTGGAGATCAGGGTAATGAGAAGAAAACACATGAAAGAAAACGATAAAAAACAAGAAAAAATATGAGGCACATGCCGGACAAACCTCGCAAGAACCCGCAGCGATATGCTACCGCCATGCCTTTACACCGAAGACAGTATTGCATATCAGAGCTATCGTCCTACGAATGAATTCCGTGTCTCAGCCTAAAACTACCAGAACTTATGTATTTCTTTAAAAAAATTTAGTAGCTACAATGGAAAAGCGCTAGGCAACAGCGTGTACATCGAATGACAGGTTATCTGTAGCTCGAACAGGGGAAAGGGCTTGGCATCATTGATAGGATGAATTTACTGGAAACAGTAGAGCGCACTTTTACGATTCCTGGTCTACATAACTACTGGGCAGGAGACCGTGACCTGCTATGACCACTCACATCTTGACCACGAATCAAACGCCGATATGTTTGTAGAGAAGAGTTGTCTGGCCAGCTGATCAGTTGGCAGCAATCCCACCACCTAGAAATCATTTTCAGTCATTTTTTCATTATCCTGGTTCAAATTTTAATTGTCACGCAGATGGTTAAACGAATCAATCAAAGAGTAACTATAGGTTGTCCCCATTTACTGGGAACATGCACGAAAAAATCTCTTTTGGAAAATCAGGTGACCTGACGATTAGGCTTTTCAAACTATCCGAGAAAAGTGAAACACGCGAATGATCTCCAGAGCTATTTTTTTGCTGAGAAGAAAAAGGTTTGCTCCATGCACTTACAGTCTGAAGCTTCAAAATCGATTGGCCACACATAAAAAGCACAATTCTGCTCCATCAATTGACCAAGACTTATAGGCGTGTTTTATAACGCTCTTTCCACGTCTGTCCACACACATGTTTGAGACATGAAGAAACCTCCTGAAAAACCAGAAACTAACGGACTATCAGCTTCCAGGAGCCTAGATTGTTCCTTTTGCCACATCTTGACTGCGCCACAATAACGGTTGCTGGGAAGAAATCATCTTGTATCTTACTCATTCCAAAGAGCAAAGAGATTTACTTAGTTATCCCTCTTCTAAGCACTTTCCTATGTGGAAACGAGAAGTACAGCTGTACCGCTCCAAAACCTGCAGGGTGGCTTGAGTGCGCCTAATCAAGCCACATGACCCTAAACTTGCGATGAGCTTTGACTCTTCGGTCTTGCGGCCTCTTTCAGGTTCGATCGCTCTGCGACGCGACCGAATGAAAACACTGTGTATCGATCTGGTCGCGTCGCGCGATCTGGTCATGCCGGCCTTTCAGACAAGATCGCGGGAAAAGTCGCCCAATCGGCGCGATTGGGCGACTGAAATGGCCAGAATCGCGTCGCCATGCAGTGCACGGCGACGCGACCGATCGCAACGACCGCTTCGTATGTCGTCGCTCCAAATTCACTCTTTTTGCACGTTGATTCAGGCAAAATAAAGTATAAACGGGCAAAATAATCATAATACAAATTAATTCATTATCATAAAATGATCATTATCAATCAAAATCTACGATACACTTGAGGGTGACAATAAAACTAGGATCCAAAACCACAATTGACAATGTAGTTCAATTATCTAAACAAAACCTTCCACCCTCTTTCCACTCAAAAAGTCAAGTACTACACGCTGGGTGCAGGAACTACTAATCCGGTAGGCCGAAGGTACAATATCGATGATTCAATACTCCATCGTGTTAACCCTAGTTAAAAGATTTAGGGTTTCTTGTCGATTCGAAATTGAGATTTTGATAAGCATTTGGATAGTATTGTTGCGAAAGCTGAACAGAAACTTTTCCTTCTTTTCAAATCGCTGAAAAACTTAAAGGTCCATTGCTTTTGGTTATAGCCTATAAAATTTACGTTCGAATCTGTTCTTGAATATGGTTACCTGTATCTACTTTCCTCATTAAAAACACTGCGTTGCCAAACTAGAAGGAGTGCAAAACAACTTCACAAGGAAGGTCTTCATAAGATGCTCTTGGCTTCACGTTATAGGAGTATTCCAGAAGTGGCGTAGTGAGGGAATCGTATACTTAATTTGGATACTTTACATTACAGACGCAAGAGAAATGATTTAATTTTGAGTATATAATTTTATAACTGGAAGACTGGGTCTCAAAGCTCATTCATTTTTTCAAACTGGTTGAATCAAATACTAGGAGGAAGAAAGGTTCAATCTTAAATTCCGTCAGGCGAGCACTTTTTCTCTTTGTGGCACCAGCTTCTTCACCTTCAGAGCCCACCATGGAATACTTGAAGATGGAGTCATACTGTTCAGATACCGATCAACTTCACTAATTTCAAAACACTTGTCAAAAATTACCTTCCTTAATGTCAGAAAGGATCTATCAATCGCTTTACGATTTTTCCTTTCAAGAAACTTTTTCATTTTTAGGTTCCTCGATGTTTTCGTTGTTTTTCTGCCCTTTCTTTGTTTCTCAAACGTCTGCAGGGCGTGTAATAAGGTTAAAGATTAAATATGGCAAAGCACAATGCACCTTTTTATCATAAATTTGACTCTAGCCGATTGCGCGACACCGCGAACATGAAACAGGCGTCGATTAGAGATTTGTACGTAAATGTGCGCGGTCGCCAACTTCCGCGATTGGGCATTCACACTTCGAAAATCTGCGATTTCACGGCGAAGAAGCGACGGTCGCGTCGCGTGCCCACGATCGCGTCGCAGAGCGATCGGCGAACTCTGAAAGAGGCCTTATGCAAATGGAGGCGAGTCCGAGGCGCAGATCGGAACTTTTTGAACTTCCTTTTCTATCTTGTTCTTTTGCATTCCTTCTGTCAACCCAGTGGGTATTAATGATATTGCGATTCTCGTGACCTTTCCACGTCTATTACGTCGTTTGATTGTCGTTTCTATCTGTTTTTAAAAATCTTATTCTCAATTTCAATTTCATACCATCTCACAGTTGCACATCACCAGGAATTGATTTTTGTCTGCGGTTATGCATAATTGTTATCTTCAAGCTGGTTGTAAATGCATACACTAATTGTGTACGTCCCTAAATAAATAAATAAAAAGATGTTTAATATACTTGGGCACTTGCAATATTTGAATAATCAGATAATTGAGATCTTTTGCAGCATTCTCAGAATGTACTCTTAATCCTTTTCCTGTTTTCGACTTGATCAAAGGTTACAGCTCCTACAATTGATGATAGAGCCAAACTTCTGGTCATCTCTGTTACATTGCAATTAGCAATTATTGAAATTATTCGAATATTCGAATAACTGTGAAATAACTCATAATTACAGTTTTATGAAATGGTGAAATTCTACACTTCTCATGAATTAAAGAAGAGGCCCTGCCCTCTGAAGGAAGTAACGCTTGGGAATAAAACAGTTCAGAATATATTATAATCATTGGAGGCAACAAAATCCAAATTATTCGAAATATTCGATAATATTCGGTGTGCCCAAGTACTACTGCTGTGCTTATCTGGGCCAGTGATTCCGGTCAGCGATTGCGTCTCGACACGCATTGCGTACGCATTACGCTCCCGGAAGTCAGAGAGCTTCTACCAGCGCTTACGCGCAGCCAGCCGAATCTGCTGACTCTAGGTGGGTTTTGGAAACTGGAAACTAAGAGAAAATTGGAGAAAACGGTATAAAAAAGCCACATCGAGTCGGTTTCGGCGCTGGAAACCCGACTGACTCGAGCGCGATGCGGCCGCAAAGCGTGTTGGTAGACGCAATTGGTGCAGGACCGGAATTTGCGGCCCAGATAAGCACTGTAATATTTAATCATTCCTGGTCACCTCTCCTTGACCAAGTTGGCACGTTGAACTGACCTCTGTCTTTCCTTGTGACATAAAAGCAGTTAGCCTGGGCCAACCTCGGCGTGCCGAACCTTCCTCTATCTGTGAGTGTGAAAGTCGTGTCGCGAGTCAGATATGAACGGAAATTTTTCCTGAATTGCGGAAATCGGAACGACCTTCCGAAATTTCCGAAATCGGAACGCCAAAACCATCGGAAATCACAGAAGTCAGGAGAATGCATTTCAATGAATTTCCTAACCCTCCCTTCTTAACTGTGCCAACTAAAAAAAACTTGGGCTTGTCGTTCTTTAATAAAAAAAATTTTTATGTAAA